>JAGFPH010023108.1:0-12155 GCA_018207615.1 Philaenus spumarius
TGTAGTCTATATGCGACACAAATGATTAAGGCGACTCAATTATAACTCTTTATTGACATCTTCTGCGTAATATGTTTTAAGGTTAAACAAAATAATTATAACCTCGCTATTTTTTATATTTTTACAGCCTGATTTAGTACGCTGAATCAATTGCTTATTTGTCCAAATCTGGTTGCTTATGAGCTAAGACGGAACACACTTTATACATAAAGCCAGGGTAGTCGTTCGGCTCGGCCTGTTAAAAGTCTACATGGCTTTCGTAAGACGTATGAGCTGTGCTGCTTACTGCAGAGATAATCATTTTCATGCTATAACTTTGAATCAAATGTATACAATCAGCTGCTCCACCTGTGTTTATTCAATTATTTACATGATTTGTACATCTCAGGAGACCATAATGTTATTTGAATACAGTGCATACTAATATTTAACAGCTGAAGTCTAAATCTATTTTTTTTTTTCGATTGAAGGTGATGCATAATCAGAGGGTACTATCACTGGTGTGTGGGACTACCGGTTCATCCGGTATACCCACTAAACCTTAACCCCTATTTTGATTATGCAGGCAGTAACTCTGGGACCGCTTTAGCATTACTTCAGAGTGGTACCTTTCATGGGCATAATAGGCTTCTTCTTTTACTTACTTATTGATGTCAGTTATGTCGCATATTATCATTATTATTGTTATTATTAATTCTTAGACAATTAGTTTTACTTCTCTTTAATTTCCTCAATCTTCTTCCTTTCAATTATTAATATAATGCTGAGGAGAGAATATGATCTATCGTAGCAGTACTTAACTAAAAGAACCTTTTTATAAGCAATGATTTTACTTTTACCATTGGTAAAAGATTGTGACCAGAAATCGCTAGTAAATTGGCTAGGTTAATTGTCAGTGTAAGTGGAAGGGGCTAAAAAGGTAAATCTGAAAGTATCGACGTATGACTCTCTGTCATCATATAGTCTAACATGTAACGCCATTTCAGATACTCGTGCAGCACGTTGCCCTCTGTCCTTCTTTGCCAAATTTCTGCATCTAAAAAAGTTTCTGACATTCGTTGTGAGGCATGTCACTTGTAGACAAACATCAGTCTTCAAGCCTACTTCATTGCAAAGAATGAATTTCTATGTTCACTCTTACTAGAATTTCTCTCTTTGTTCGTAATTTCTTGACAAACGCATTAATTGTTAAGCAGTTGTTCTACGACCCAAAGAAGACTGCCTACATTGTGGTATTTTTAAAATGAATAATCAAACCACTATATCAGCAATATGAACCCGTTGTAAACTAATAGATATAAAACCTGATCAAAACTAATAATCTCTTGAATGCGAGTGAAGAAAAAATGTATGAATAAACCTAACCTACATAGAGCTATGAAATAATAAATAAACAAACTCAAACATTACCTACAACAGAACTGTATATACACCATGTGTACTGTATGTATATAATTATACAACAAAAATAAAACGAGGGATAGAACAAACATACAAAACTATACATAAAGTATAACAAGAATAATTAATTACTAAAATAGAACCAGAAAATCATGTACAAAGTGAATGTACTTTAGTGGAAAATGCAGCCGAAAGGCATTACTGTTAAATGTAAAAGTGGTATTTACACTCGACTGTCTCCCTTACTTCAGTTACTTTAATTTTTGTTAAAGAATTACGTGTGACTAATATTTACATTATTTATTCAAGGAGTATGTTGATCCCAAACAAAATTATGTTGTTAATGATACATTATTGACACTGCGTTAGAATTAAATTTAATTAGCATTTGATTGTAATTAGTAAACAAATGACTCAACAACATATTATATACTCTCTGAATTTTTTATGGAAAATCTTATAGTATTAACTTTGTAATGAAATAAAAATTGGTAGTCGTTGATTATTTTAACAAAATACGTGCCAAATAAAAATATTGGTAAAAATCGAAGCTTTTAGATTTGTGGCAGCCAAAATGTGGTAATAACTCAAAAGTTGCATCACCAACTTCAAAAATATTTTTAATTGAAACATAATTAAAGTAAATGGACCAATTTATACATTTTTTTTAGTTAGTTTAGCCTCATATAAGATTTTTTGTAGGCCTACATTTCTTAACCACCTAGACTATTTACTTGATATCAGCACAAAACGGTTATAACTCTAAAACTACAACACCAATTTCAAAAATATTTCGGATCCAAATAAAATTACATCATTTATCAACTTATACCATTTACACAAAAATAAGTTGATATTGAACATTTTTTAAAGTCACAAAATTCGTAGAAAATACTTATATAAATACATACATTGTTCAAACTTTGAAAGTATTAAACCAATGTTGACCAAATTTAGCCTAACACCTTCCCAAGAGCCACCCCTTCACGTTAAAAAAATTCATGAAAATCGGATAAGCTAACTGGTTCTCATTTTATAAACTTGGACATACAGACAGAAAGAGAGAGGTTGTATTTCAAATTTTCAACTAGCTCATATTTTCCCGAGATATCTGACGGCACCTATAGTTTAATTTGTAATAATATATTAACAGCACAAAATGATAATAGTCTAAGAACGATTGTGCACTTTTTCCATCGGATGAAATATAATAATAATAATAATATAATAATATAATGTTTATCGATCAACAACTTTGAATACGACAAAATGTACTCTGCCCCTGACAGTTTTAGATAAGGCGTAGAAAATTCAACCCTTTTCTTATACATGTAGAGATATATTGTTCAAACTTGGGATGTATTGAACCTAGTATGATAAAACTTATCATAAAACCTTCGATGGCACATCTACATTTTAGAAAAAATACTGTGTTACATGATTTAACTCAGGGGTTCTCAACCTTTCAAGCTCTGTGCTCCCCCTCCCTCCCTTTGAACACTGATGCGAGGTCGAGCCTCTCACCATTTATTATTTTTTTTTTATTTATTTATTCTTTTTATCACTTTTTTTGTTATTTATTCCAATGGACATTTGACATGTCATTAATTACATATGTTATATAAATAAAAGTACCAAACAATAAAACATACGTATACACACAACCACACATAAATTTACATCAAAATTTGATTAAAAAACAAAAGCACAGTTAATACAGTTTATAAATATAATTATTGAATATCAAATTTTAAAAACAAATAAGCCCTTCCTGACACCTGCAGACTGGGCTCAGGTACCTCTGGAAAGATATTCTTCCACAGAATAGAACGCATTTTCTAGGAGGTAGCACCTGAGTGAACTCTTGAAACTGTGGATAGAATCTAAGTGTTTAATATTTTCTGGAAGTGTATTAAACAACTTTATACCAGAGTAACAAATTCCGCGTTCAAAAAATTTAAGTCTATGGACAGGATATTGAAAATTTTTTGACGAAAAGGGTATTTGTAGTAGTGCTGATTAGTTTCAAATAAATTATGATTGCTCTTAAAGAAAATTAAAGTTTCATAAATATAAATGCAAGGGAAAGTTAAAATATTATGTTTTTTGAAAAAAGGTATACAAGATTGATTATAATTTAGATGGAACATTGAGCGTAAAATTCTTTTTTGTAAACGGAATATTTTAATAGATTCAACAGAGTTCCCCCAGAATGCCACCCCATATCTTAGACGAGAACTGACATAGGCAAATTAAACGGCTTTTATTACTTTTAAACTAGTCACCATACCACCACAGTATGTTAATACAAGTACTACAATTGGAATTTGAAACTTGAAGCTGAAGCTGGTTATTAAATGAAAATATAGATAATTTCGCACACACAATTTAATATTACTACACATTACTTTATTTTAAACATATTACTATTCAGAACATACGAAATCAAAGAACTAAATACAAATTTATTTGAGGTAATCTAGGATTTATTTTAGGTTGGCATGTAGTACCAACATAATGTCATTTTTACAACATAATGAGATGGCTGGCACTGTTTCTCGTTGACAATATTTTGAATATTTTATTTTTTTAATACACTCACGCCGCCCTTGAAATTCTTCTACGCCCCCCCCCCCCCCCCAAGGGGGCACGTCTCCCAGGTTGAGAAGCCCTAAATTAAACAGAACAAGTCACTGTATTTTTTATGTAGTATAGAGATAGAAGAACATATAAATGTGAAAGTAATCCCATCATTTTGTTTAAGGAAAGTTTGTGTCCTCTATATGTGGGTTTTATACACACGACATCTTTTTTCTTCTTTTTTTTAAATAATAACAACAATACACTAATTCTCACACATACGTTTAATTATCAAACGCGTTTCAACGACGAAGTCGTCATCCTCAGTGATACATGAGCTACAACTAAAAACTTATAACTCTAATTATAACGATAATTCCTTCTCACTCGCCAAGCTCAAAGTTTATTAAACGATAATATCTCTTAAATCCTACATGGTAACTACATCCTGCAAACTATAAATCATTTATTATGAAAAGTATAAATAGTATATAATAACAAATAGAACAATGAAAGCACGCTTATTTTATGCTGTGCTATGGCAGATATAGATTTACTACCACGGACTTTTGTTAACATAGTTTTACTGCATCCACTTTCATAATATAGTTTATCATATCTTAAACTGTTGAACATGTATCCCATTTACTTTCATTTTATACCGCTGAGGCATCTTTAAATACACAGTACTTTGATTACACTTTACTAACAGCCACGCTGATGTCAATTCATAACCATCAGTAAAATAATATAAATCGAACAAATAGTTTTAAAGTTATCTTTCTACAAACAACACATGTACACTTTGTCCACTTTAAAAACTATATTCTTTTATTGGTATAGTCATATTTTCTGTGATACAGGGACGAGAACTAACCTCAAGTGATCGGCTGATTATAACAACTCGTGATGGAGTTTCATGTCTGCAGTTGGGTGCAATAACAGCTGATGACAGCGGGAAATATGTAGTGAGTGTGGAGAACGTCTATGGTGCAGACTGTCATTTTGCATCTGTAGCTGTTGAAGGTGAGTTTATAAAACTTATTGTATAGCTTAATTATTATGTTAAACTCTAGTAATATGAAATTACATCTCGCATTATGTGAAAAACTGTTGTGTAATAAAGCGCCGTGTCGATAGGAGGGAAACTGATGGAAGATATTATTTGGAAATATTTGTGGTTTTTAACAAAATCAACAATTTGATATGCTTTAGGAATCTTATAAATTTTAAGTTCCCATTACAAAAAAAAACTTATACCCATTTAGAGTACTAAATAATAATGTAATTAAGATTTAAAGTGAATATACTTAAAACCTCATTTCCGTACTAAGTTACCAGTAATGTATTTGATACTAATCCTCTAATATGAGCTAAATCTCATTTTATGTTTTTTATAGAAAACACGAATGACAGGTTTTAAATTGCTTCTAATCGCAAAACCTGCTTCAACAAATCATGTTTGAAAAAACATGTTCTTAATATTACTTTAACATGATCGTGAGAACAGAACCTGGTCGATATATTAACAAAAGCTATCCAATGAATATTAGTACAAGGGTACTTAATTACTCATTACCAAAATATAACACAATTATAAAACTTATAACAATTTTAGTTCAAAAATACTTAGCTTTCCTTTGACACAGTGAAAGCTGGCATGGACTTCTTAGAAACAAAGTGATGATTAAAAGCATAGGCGCTGACTCCTAAGGGCTCACAGGGCCCGAGCCCCTGCAATGCCATGGGGCTCAGCCCCCCTCAATGAAATTTATGATCTCATGCCACACAAAGTCTGAATGCTGAGCTTTGATTAGTGGTACGTGTGCCTAACAAATTTTTAGCGCGATTAACGCATTGAATATATCTATATTCTGTATAAAATGGAAAACCCACTCACTCACTGACTGATCATAGTATCTCAAAAACCATTCTACCTAGGAACTTGAAATTTGGTACACATATTGCTCATAGGCTCTAGAGGCGCAATAAGAATGGATTTTAAAATAGTTTGCCTGTAAGGGTTGAAACAACCCCTAAAACAATAAATATTGTTTGTTATATATCTCAAAACCCCTACCTCCTATGAACGTGAAATTTGATACACGTACTTGTCATAGGGACTAAAGGCACACTAAGAAAGGGTTTTAAAATATTTGGACTGTTAAGGTTGAAGCAACCCCTAAAACAATATATATTTTTTGTTATACATATCTCAAAAACCCTACCTCTTAGGGACGTGAAATTTGATACACGTATTTGTCATAGGGGCTAGAGGCACACTAAGAAAGAATTTTAAACTATTTAGAATTTAAAGGTTGAAACAACCCCTAAAACCATAAATATTGTTTGTTATATATCTCAAAAACCGTACCGTCTACGAACGTGAAATATGGTATACATATTGCTCATAGGCGCAGAGGCGCACTAAGAAAGGATTTTAAAATATGTTTCTTTTAAGGGTTGAAACAACCCCTAAACCATACATATTGTTTGTTTTATATCTTAATAACCCTACGGTCTAGGAACATTAAATTTGGTTCGCGTATTCTTCATAGGATCTAGAGACGTATTAATAAAATATTTTGACTTTAAGTGTTGAAACAACCCCTAAAACCATAAATATTGTTTGTTACACTCTCCTTAAAGCTAGAAAGCTGACATTTTTTGCATTTATTTCTTACAAGATACATATCAAAAGTAAACCGGTTTAACATTTCGTTACTTGCTGCTAGGAGTGAAAATGTGAGAACAACTCCTTAAACAATAAATATACATGTTTATACTTTCCTAAAGCTAGAAAGATGATAATTTATAAATGTATTTTTTACAAGATACATAGAAAATATAAACCAGTTTTACATTTTGCAACGTTTTGTTAATGGGGGGGGAGTGTAGTAACAACCCCTAAAACAATAAAAATGTATTTTTTACTTTCCTTAAGCTAGAGAGCTGAAATTTCGTTCCTTTATATCTTACAAGATACAAATATAAAAAAAATTAAGCAGTTTTACATTTTGTCAAGTTCTGCTAAGGGGTGAAAATGTAGTGACAATCCCCAAAACTATAAATATTAATTGTTGTACTTACCTTAAATCTAGAGAGTTGAAATTTATTCATTTATATCTTATAAGATACATAGGGTATACAAAATAATCCAGTTTTATATTTTGTCACCTTCTCCTAAGGGGTGAAATGTAGTAACAACCCCTAAAATTATAAATATTAATTGAATACCGCCTAGGAACGTGAAATTTGGTTCACATATTGCTCATAGGTGCTAGAGGCGCACTAAGAAAGGATTTTTTTAAATTTTGCCTTTAAAGGTTGAAACAACCCCTAAAACAATAAGTATTGTGTGTTACAATTTCCTTAAAATTTTAAAACTAAAATTGTGTGTATTTGTTTCTCACATATAATAAATACATATAAAAAGTAAACCAGTTTTACATTTTGTCACGTTCTGCTAAGGGGTGAAAATGTAGTAACAACCCTAAAACAATAAATATTCATTGAATACCGCATAGGAACGTGAAATGTATTACACATATTGCTCATAGGAACTATAGATGCGAACTAAGGAAGGATTTTAAAATATTTGGCCTTTAAGGGTTGAAACAACCCATAAAACAATAAACATTGTTTGTTACACTTTCCTTAAAAGTAAAAACCGGAAATTTTGTACATTTATTTCTTACAAGATACATATACAAAAATAAACCAAATTTACATTTTATCACGTTCAGCTAAGGGGTGACATTTTAGTAACAACCCCTATAACTATAAATATTAATTTAATACCGTCAAGAAACGTGACATTTGGTACACGTGTTGCTCATAGGCGCTAGAGGGTCACTAAGATAGGATTTTAAAATATTTGGCCTTTAAGGGTTTAAACATCCCCTAAAGCAATAAATGTGGTTTGTTTGCTTTCCTTAAAGCTGAAATTTTGTACATTTATTTCTTACAAGATACATATAAAAAATAAACCAGTTTTACATTTTGTTACGTGCTGCTAAGGGTTGAAATTGTAATATCAACCCCTAAAAACAATTAATATTCCTTAAAACTAAAGAGCTGAAATTTGGTACTTATCAATTTTAGGCAAATATTTTAGACGTAGGCTAAGCTTATCAAAACTATCCCGATCCCACTCTAAATTTGTTATTGATTTAATTAATTCAGCCCACATACCGTGACGAAGACGATTGACGGGCAGCCAATGAACAATAAATGCCAAACAATTGAAAATACATGTAATAATTCACTTTGGTGAAATAATAGATGAAAGAAAATGAGATAAAAATATTACAATTTTGTAACATAGTGATGCAAAAAACTAATTCCCTTTAGCGAAGCACGGGTATTCAGCTAGTATACATATAAATAAAATTGAAGTGTCTGTAATTTCAAAATAAACACTTTTTCCTAAGATCTATGGCTATTCACAATTTTATCAAAACCTAAACATGCGTTTTTAAATTTGTTGTCTGTCTGTCAATTTGTTTGTTTGTCCGGGCTAATCTCAGGAATGGCTGAACCAATTTTGACGACTTTCATGTAGATGTAGAGGACTTTTCAGAGACTAATCTAGGCTACTTTTTATCATGGATATGTTTAGGCCTCCTATTTAAAAATTGAAAAAAATTGAAAGTTATGGACAAAATTAGGAGTTTTGCGAACAGACGTGACACGCGACCATTATAAATATAACAACACTGATTTGAATCAAAAACTTAACACTGACAAGATCTTCTGTGTTTTAATTAACTGTATAGGCTACGCTGGTTTAACCGTTAAATATACATCAAAACAGTATTTAATAATGGTAAATTTACGCATAGATGTTAAATTCACCTCCAAACCTGATTGGTAATGTTTATGTTCGTTCGGGAGTTATGAATAACAAACTGGCGGAAAACAGGGTTTTTAACGTTTATTGGTGGTGCATAACTAGTCATTTACGTAGGCCTAAAAGGGATACATAGATTGATTTGGGCGAAAATCACTGTACGTTTTTCTGCCATGAAACTCGGTTCTAAAATTCCTTGTTTTTAATTGCGTGTAATGGTAAGGAGCAATATTTACCCGATAGTCCTTTTATTTATTTAATCACATCTGCTAGCAAAGCCGTAGGTACTAGCTAGTTAATGATTATTATTATAACTTTGAAATACCCTTTATAATTTAACGATTGTTTCTGTTCAAAATTAATAACAAACAACATGCATGAATTAATTTTTTAAACACTTGTTTTCACTTTCTCCTATTACACTATGTATAGGCCTATCGTGGAGGCACTTGTAATTGTAACAAGTCTCCTGAGTCAAACACTGCTAAATGCCCTTTTTATAATGAAATGGTAATCCTTATATATAATACGTGAAGCAGTTTTTTTGTGAACACAACTCCTCCCTTATTTCTGGACCAAATTTAATGTTTGAGTTGTCAAAAAATTCGTCTCATTTCGAAATTTTGCAATAAGGTTTTAATGGCGTGAGCTAATCTCAAAGGTCGGGTTTTCCCCATAAGATTAACATGGAACGAATTTAAAAACCATTTCTATACAAAACAGCTGTTTATAATAAGAAACAAACTAATCCAGCTGCTTTCATGGATGTAAATAATGATTTTTATAGTATTCAGGAGGTTATAATAGTTATTTACGTATCTTAAGCTGTAAGAGCGCTAATTACAAGCCGAGGGCGAAGTTTAAGGGCACGAGTGCGTTAAAGCCCAAGGCTGTCATGGCGCTTACAGCTTTAGGTACGTACACAACTTTACCACCCCCCCCCCACCCCCCCTAAGTCAGCACCCCCCTCTTACAACGAGGCATATAAATAACAATGAGACATTACAACTAAATACACATTTATTATTTTATGAAATGGCAAATATTACAACAAATTACACGAATTTACTTGCTATATATGTTGAAAACACAGTTAGAACAGTTTGCAAAGTATACTCCTGAAGAGTTTATACCTACAGCTTTATTAGCACTTTCTTCTATGTCTGAAGGTAGACTTTCTTCAGATTCACTCATTTTCATCAACTATAATAGGCCGTTATATTAAAACAATAAACTGAGGTTACGTTTGTACGAAAACAACAACTCAGTTATGGCAAAATTGATTGTTTCAAATTAAACAGCTGACGCTGACTACTAGCGCTCTTGCGACCACTTCTCGAACTAGTAGCGGGTTGTAATGAAATAACATGCATTATTACATATCATGGAGCTTCTATTACATATCATGCAGCTTGTAAACAAGAACTTTACACACCGCTCGGGATAGGGACGTTTAACATGGGGTGGGCGGTAAAATCATTTTTATACAAAACAGCTATTTATAATAAGAAACAAACTAATCCAGCTGCTTTCGTGGAAGCAAATAATGATTTTTAATTAACAGATAATACAGTTGATTCGGGTGTCCAGTTTTTAGTACAAAATAATATTTTAAGTTAGACCTATACTGAACCAACACATGTTTCAACACACACAAACCAATAAAACTTGCGTTAAGGAATTAAAAATAAGAAAAAACTATATTACATACTAATTAAAAATAAATAATACATATATTAGACCTATTTATTGATAATGTACGTTAATTGATAGCGAGTAACTTTTTGGTTAGGTTTTTGATTAAGTGTACACCTGAGCCTTACTGGTTCTTTTAACCTTTATTATAACTGTTGTTATAAAATATACGAAATAATTTGATTTGAACAATTAACATGATTTACCATTTTAGTTTTGGGGTTATTATTAATCCTACACCTTTATTATAAATAAAACATAACATATGTTTTTAGAAGGTTCCGCTGGGGTCTCCTCTAGTATTCTATATATTGTGTAGTTCGAAATAAATTAGTTTTCACAGTGGGAACTCCACATAACATATATGTTTTATGTAAACAAAGGTTAAATGTAGTATTAGCCATCAGTTTGTAGGGTGTAGAATTATTTTACCTCTTGGGCCCTCGCAATGATTTTCACAAGTCGGCACCTGTGATTAAAAGTAACTATTATGAGTAGTAGATTAAATAATAAAACGTTATAAAATTGTGATTATTATTTTAAGATTCTCTATAGAAAACTATCGTTTAAAAGAAATTTACAATCAGCATTAAAAATGTATATATAAGGGTGTGTGTGTGTTTGTTCAGCAATTCCATGACTATATATTATGGCCATAAAGTTTGAAATACATTGAAAATACGGCAAATTTATTAAGCAACATCAAAGTTTACATTCTGTACCTTATCCCCTTAGTTTCGATCATTTTCAATATTATAGGCCATATTCGAATAGGTGTTTTATAACGTAGTTTTTTTTGTATTTGTACTTTTTTTAGTTTCATTGTGATACATGATTTTCCTGTTCAGAGTTAAATATTGAAATGTTTTTCATCTCTTTTTTACTTATTTTATACAAACTACAGAAAATGTAATATAGTATGTTTTATTAAGTTTGATTTTTAAATCGCACACAAGAGATGAAACGTGCAATTTGCACATGATTTTTTGACGACATTTTAAGCAAAGTCATTGTATTTTTCCTTCTTCTTCTTAAATAACATAAAATCAAAACAAATATCGAAATACTAATTGAACTTGAACTGAAATACTACCTTTGAACTTAGGTGAACAAGAAAAAGTGAAATTCATGTATCTCTTAACACTATAATGATGTTGATTTATACATAATATCTTATGTTAAGTAATTTTCCATGCATTTATTACTTTATGCACGTTTTTTGTAATACAATATAGTCCTACAATTATACCTTATTAATTCCGAAAATACCCCACACACTGTGTTCTATGTTCTAACCGAATTGATGCTTCTATCAATGTACTCGAGCCTTTACAAAACAAAAATGTTATTCTAGACACCATAATATCTCTATTCTAACAGATTAGTATGTTATTCGCCAAAATAGTTGTAAAATTACATTTAAGTGTTAAAACATACGAGTTTATCACTAGCCTTGCTAGGAGATCTTTTCGTACGATGAATATGTTGTGCAAGTTAAACATGGTTTTTAGAATTTCTTCCTGGAAAAAGTATTCATACAGAAGCTATACGTCAACAATTTAATGGAACTGGAGAAAACCCCCATATCTATGCGGGTCAAAGTCAAAATTCGTCTTTTTTCAAGTTG
>JAGFPH010023112.1:0-12149 GCA_018207615.1 Philaenus spumarius
TAATACGACTTTGTCAATAATTGTGTGTCCTTTATTTTGTTTTGTCCGTTTTTGTAGATCGATTCGTACATGTTTCCTAACTTTGGTAGAAATACTATTTACAGAGTCAATAATGAAGTACATTCGGGATGTCTGTCTAATCAGGCTTTTCTGTATTTATTCCTTAAAGCTGGTTAATATTCCAAGTATAGCGAAATTTAGGAAGTGGTTGTAATTTAAAAAAATGTGTGCTTAAAAACACACGAAAGGAGTGTAAAAGTATATGGCGATATTTTGATGAATATAAAATATATATTATGTGAATTATTTTGTGTTATTAAGCTGGACATCTGAAGCAGCTGTTTATTTATTATTTTATTCAATCGGTTGCTATAACAACGAATGCAAATTTATTCAAGAAACATGTGTTTGTTCATCACAAACATTGTTGCATAGGCCTAACCTAAAATTATTAAAGATTATGTATTCGAATCAACTTTTATTTTATTAACAGTGTTATTTTATTGGTTGCTATGGTAATGAATGTAAATACATTCAAGAAAACAGATCAAGCCTATGATGTAGAACAATCTGTTACCCAACTCTAATACACTAAATTAGCAATGCATTCGTGGCCTAACCGGCAAACGCGCTTGTCTATGGTGATGGACTCTGCTTTTCGAATCTCGGCAAGACCAAAACTTTTTACGGATTAGAGCGTTTCATAAAATGCATCATGGGAAAATGTGTGACGATAAAATCCGTTTCACTGCCGAGGTGCGCCTATAAAGGGTTACACTTCAATAAAAACACAACTTTTGATTATATATAAAAAAGAAAGAAAGCAGTCCTGTGTTTGCTGACAAAAGTTAAAACTGTCATGAATATAAATCTTTGATTAAATTGGTTTAATCTGTAATTTGATCATTATTTTTATCTTGTCCTATTTAAAATTGAAATCTAAAAAATAAAAATATAGTCAAATAATGATTAAAAAAACATAATTTTATATTCGGATACACGTTTCTTTATAATGCATTTACATTCATTACCATAGCAACCAAGTTAGCAAATTTAGACATAAAAACAGATGAGAAAGCACTGTGTCCATTTTAGAGGTATCACCAAGTACACCAATTTAATACAACTTAAAAAATTGTTAAGTGCAGTGTCCATTTCAGAGGTATTACCAAGTGTATTAGTTTAACACAATTTAAAAAATGAGGAAGCACAATGTACATTTCATCGGTAGCGTGGTATGACTAAACCCATACTGCTATTGGGTATAAGCCTTTGAATTTACCACCGCCTATTTTATTTCGTCGATTTCTTCTTTTTTTACGATCAGCTGTTACACTAAACGTCTGGTTGATATTAGTGCGTGTCTAAACCAATGAAGAAGAAGAAATCACCGATCAAATAAAAAATGCAAACCGTGTCACTTTAAGTGCGTATCGCGAATTCGTGTATTTCATTTCATCCAAATATGTTCGGTGTGCCTAAAGAAGTTTTAACTTCAAAATTCTTTTAACTTTATATATGCCGTTCTTTGTGAGTGCTCTCTTTTATAACAAGAATGTCGAAGTATGTTATACGTAACATTTTCTACCTCTTTACAAATAAGAATTTACTTTCTACATTTTCTTCATTTTGATATTCTAATGTAATTCTGACAAATTAACAAAACTTCAGTTACTTTACTATCGGTATATTATTACGTGTAAAATAAAAGATAGTTTATCAGCACCATCTAGGAGTGGTTGTAGGAAGTTTGCTCGGTTGTTCTTAACTTTGAATCTGTATAATTTGTATTCGTGAGAGGTTTATGGTCGTGCATAGAATTTAAACTTAAATGTTTGTTTAAATTTAAACTTTAAAATATGTTGCCATGGATTTTCTTTTGTTTCCCTAAAACCGTTGTTTTTAAACACTAGATGACGCATAAGTCAATAACTATTAGAGATAGAGCTTTTAAATTTGAAACACAGATAGGTAGGATGTATATCTAGTTCCTTACACGAAATATTAATTTTTCACAACAATAGAGTATATTTAAATATGAAATATAAGAGAAAAAAAATCATGTTTTGCAAAGAAAATCTAATCCTTTTTTGTTTTTTGGTTGATTTAGAAAAACATGTGTAAGGGACTAGGTACTTGAATTATCTTAAAAATTAAAAATAAATTAGGGTTCTATCTTTAACCGTTAATGAGATATGTGTCATTTAGTTAACATGGTCGGTATATTGGATTTCGGGTCCCCTTCAGTTACTCAAATGAAGACGAGGTGCGAAGTAACTCACGGTAGTAGTTATAACTTAATTTGAGTATTTGAATCGTTAGGTTGCAACCTAAAAGAGTATTCGAGATGGTGCAGTTTAAAGTTTACATTTTCGGTTGATAATGCAGGTAAAATCAACTTTGCAGTTTTAGTAAAACTATATAATAATATTATACGACAACAATACTTATTGAATAAAAACTTTTCTAAAACATGATGGATATTTTATAATAAATTCCATATTAGAACATCGACAAAAGTAAAAAGACTTACCAACTTTAAAACGATTATAAACTTTGCAACTTCAGATTCTATAAACTTGTTTTCTTTCCCGCGTCAAAATCCCTTCTTATACCCCTAAAGTTATATTATTTTCACAATACGATTTAAACATTTCGACAGGTATTAACGCTTTTTGTATTTTAAAAATATTTTCTCCGCCAAAGCCCGAACGAATATTACTTTAAAAGAGGTATTACACCGGAAGAAAGTTTTAACCGGCATAAAATATGGAAGGCAGAATTGAATTCGCTGCGGTAAGTCTTATAAAAAGATTTACTGAAGTCAGTTGAGATTGCTGTGCTAAGGGGCTTACCCGCGTCGGCTTCAGTAAAGAGGATTTCCGACATTCCTAATCTCCTGCTTGCCATATATTCCAAATTGACGTCAGCTGTTGATACAGGTAATGTGGATTCGTCTATGTTGACGGCGCTAACTAAATAGAGCATCTAACTGATACTTTATCAAAAAACTAGATTATTTTATTTTTTTTAGTTTGTTTTTTCTGTTTACTTACATTAAATTAACACGTGGATATCAAAAAGTGAAGTACCTTTTTTTAGTATTTATTTTATTATAGAATGAGAGGACTGAAACTTATATCATTCGAAAGGTAACGAGCCATAGATTTGCACCCAAAAAAACATGTATGTTTGTTGTCGTTAAGGCAGGTAAAATTAAATAAAATAGGCCTAACCTAAAATTGTGTTGCTAATTATGCTAATTGTGTTTTGTTGCTAAATGTGTTGTAGTTATTCGAATCAGTTGATTCGTCTGTTATTTTATGCAGTTGATTTTTATGAATATAAAAATATACATTTTTGTAGGTAATTTATTTATATGTTTCATATACAAACAAGTAGGACAATCAGCGAATTTAATTATTAACGTGGTGAATTTGTATTTGTTTTCATGTCCTTGCTTTCCCTCAATCATTTGTGTTGTTGTTGGCAATCTTTGCTTAACGTTTATATTGTTTGTAATCTTTGCCCTGTTTTCATACGTAATACATTTTTAGTTGTCGTCTTAGTATATAGTATTTTCTGAGTGTGTCAGTGTGTGTTTGTGAGGGTGTGCGTGTGTATGCATGTAATTATGTATGGGTGTCACGCTTAGGATAATTATTTCTTGTTGTTTTGTTATGAATTGTTACGTTATGCATGTAACACATAGAGCTGAAGGTGGGAAAGTAAGAAGGTTTAATGGTCTTCCAACCGAGAGACGGTTAAAAAAACCCATTGTCTAATAAGCTTGAAAAAAGAAATGATTGTAACCTTCATTCTATAATAAAGTTGTATTATTATTATTATACAAAAAAATACTTAGAGTTGCTTCCGTTTCTTTTAAGATTGCATTAACACTAACCTTTTTTGTTTCTTAAATCATTCTACTGTTTAATAATTGAGTTTTTTTTTACTTCTAAGCCATACCATATATGTTTACTAAATATTTATCCAAACAATTCCATCAAGCGTCTTCTTTGCCCTTTCAAACTCTTTTCCTCATAGCTTCAAGTTAAGAACTAGGAATTTAAATAAAAATAAATTCCAATTAATCGTGTAAAAAACAATTTGAATTTCGTTTCTTTACAAACACAATTGGTCGAATATTGACCACAGAATATACTAGTTACATTTAAAGGAAATAATTATTTATAAATAAATATTGCAATAATAGTCATATAAAATATAAATACTATATTAATTAAAATTTATATTATCACAAATCAATGAAATAATACGAAGACATAATTAAATAAATTGTTGTGGGAAGGTCATGCATAGTTTTATTCTTACGTTATAGGCCTACATTGTTTTCATGAGTACATGGATTGAGCTAGACTTGAAATAAACCCACCACAATTTTCATATTTTGAAAAATAATACAAACAGTTATTTTGTTTTCTACGTTCAGAGTGTTCTATTAAGGGTCTGCTGTAGTGGCGGCCATCTTATACTTGTATCCCGTAATAGCAATGTTTAATTTAAAACCATTTATTTCGTTTATTTTTTATCATAAAATTGTTTGCAAGGTCTCATTTTAACCACAGTCACAATACACATCCGTTTTGCGTTTCTCATACAAAAAAATCCCGTTCATTTATCACGTAATTGACACTTTTTAAGCACCAAGTTTGAACTTTTTTCCTTACACAATAAAAAAATTGTAGTTAAAATTGAATCGCAAGCCGGATCAGCAATTTTATAAAGAACATTCAGTTTTTGTTTCAGCACTCAGTTACAAAAGATGTATTTATAAAATGGTTTTAAATGAGGCATTGCCAAAGGGCTCAGCTGCGTACAAAAATTGCACTGTTTAGATACGGCTAAAGAGTAAAGCGCTGGAGTTGCCGGTTGCTTTCTCTTTTACTTGAGCAGACCCTTAATTTTAAAATATTAAAATACAAACCAGAATTTTATTGATAAAAAAACTGGAATACGTAATTTTTATATAAAAATTTCCGCATTATATTCTTCCATTTCAAAAATGCTTAGCAGCGGTTTCCATAGCAAGGCAGCGCCTTTATAAAGTCGTACTTAACTTCGGACTTATCTATGCCAATCCTCGCTGGTGGTTATAATTTATTTTAGTCAATCTAAGCATTTTCACTTAACATTTTGTTAGGGCCGTTGACGTCTCGTCGCTTGTATTAACGCAAGTAATGTACATCGCATGAACCCGGCAAAACCGTAAATCTCGATAAAAACTTAAGTACGCAATTTGTAAAACAATCCTGTTTCGAGTGTTAAACTTTACGATACTTTTGTGTTTATATTCATGAACAATTTATACGGTTGGTAAAACTGTAAAGCGTTTAAATCAAGTTTATACGTCTATAGACCGGATCCAATGGTAAATAAAATGCAAATTGTACTAAACCAAATCTGACAGGTTAGGTTTTGTATTTTTTTGTAAACACTGTTTAGTTTCTGGGTTTATATTAACTCAACAGACTTGTGTTATGCAAAAGAGGTCATTAATGCGGGATTGCAATCAGTTATTTTACGCTGAACGTCCAGATGGAATCAATAACACATGGAAAATCGAATGTTAGTAGCTGGATTCGAAGCTGCGATCCGAACCGTAGTGATTTGAGCCTTCATCGTTACGAAGCTAACCGAAAAAAGATAGGTTAGTATTTTGTACAAACATTTTTATTATTATTTTATGATATTTACAGTTTATTTTTATAAAACTCGAAAAAAATATGTAGTTGGTTTTTAAGAAGTAGTATATTATATTTGAGGGGTGCCCATCTTAAAGGAAAGGAATGCAACCTTTGTAGGATACTAGCTGACCCGTACTGCGTTGCCCGTGGTGGTTGGTATTTTCAGTCTTTTTAACGTAATTAATTTTATTATTTTTAAGTGTTCAGTCAGTGAGTGGTATTTGCTCTTATATATATAGATCTTAAATAATAAAAGCACTATTGTCATAATAATAAAAGATATGAAATTATGATTTTAGTAACATTAATCCCCCCAAACCCCTCCTAAAATTTCGAAATTTTTCATACCCTTTCTTAGCGAGCGCCTATGGCCCTAGAGAAAGCTACATACCGAATTTCATTCCAATCCGTTCGGTAGTTTTTGAGAAATCGTGATTTAGTAATTTTTACCCCCAAACCCCCCTAAAATTTCCAATTTTTTAAAACCCTTTTTTCGTGAACACTTATGGCCCTAGAGGAAGCTACATACCAAATTTCATTCCAATCCGTTCGGTAGTTTTGAAGAAATCGTGATTTAATAACTTTGATCCCCCAAACCCCCCTAAAATTTCGAATTTTTTCAAACCCTTTCTTAGTAAGCCTTTCTTACCTATGGTCCTAGAGGAAGCTACATACCAAATTTCATTTCAATTCGTTATGTAGTTTTTGAGAAATCGTGATGAGTGAGTGAGTGAGTGAGTTAGTGTTATTTCGCTTTTATATATATAGATAAAAATGTAACTTTTTATGTATTTGACAGCCTTGCCCCACATCTATAATTGGAAACTTTGGGGTTGCTCACAATTTTTAAACGTGACCCCTATCTTATTACCCCTCATTTTAAAGGTGTTGATAAAAATAACGAACAAGGCAAACTAGAGGTTGTTAAATGCAATCAAAATAGTGGTCAATAAACCAAAAGGAAAATGATCAAATTACATTTTATTAGACTTAAACTAAACAAACAGCTCTGGCTAAAAATACTAAAATTTCGAAACGGTCACTGTTGCAATAACTTACTAGCATAACATTTCACAGGAAATGGTCAAATCGATCCCCTCAAAGGCATCCCCTTTGACACTACCCCATACCTTGACATTTCTTTTATCAACACCTTCAAAATAAGCGGTCGCACGATAGGGGTCTACATTTTAAAATTTTGAGCAGCCCCAAAAATTTACAAGGTTGCCCCACATATAAAAAAGTACATTTGTATGCCTTATAAGTATTTTATGAATTTCGCTATTATGTACGGACTCACTAAACGGTCGGAGGAGTGTCTCCAGACTTTTGAACTAATCCTGAATATTGTAATGCAATTTTCCTTGGTTATAACAGACTTTAAAAAAAAGTACTGTGGCGGAAAAAGTTTGGTAGTCGAAATGTAAATATTTTATGATATTGGCATGTGAAGTACAATTTAAAAATATTTTATTTAAGGCTATTAAACTACATTTTTTTAAAAATTTGCGTCACGTTCAAGGTATTCAAAAAATTCATCCACCCCTCTATTTACTAAAGTACTGCAACTTAAATTTCTAAATCACTAGTGATGTTTTTTTTTTAAATAAGAACTACAGCGGATGACGAATTTTGTAAATACGTTTATAAAAGTATGTTTTTTTATTCATGCGCTGTACGGTAATACAGTGTTTAGGAGCTATCACGTTTTTTCCCACCGGCGATGTATAGTGGATATAAAGTAAATACAGTTGTATCGTTAATATGGTTTTAATAAGACGTTCGAAGGTACGGAACGCTTGACGTGATAGTTAAAAGTGAACTTCGGTTTGTTAAAAACAAATCCAAACTGGCCATAAAATGAATCAAATCAAGAGGGTTTAAGTTATAAAACAATGTGCGAGAAATTCAGTTTTGTTCACTCAACTAATTTGTATAAAGTCTGTTTTGAGAGTCTTTGATCAAATTGTGATTTCGAACAAATATATGAACGATATTTACAGTAAGTATGTAAAAATGACCAATATCAAAAAGTGGCACATACTTTCTCACAAACATATTTAAATTATCAGATTCACTGTGACTTCATAATTGTAGGTGGGGTACGAGAGGTGGTTTATTAAATTAGGAGATTAACTAATAAATATTATTATTATTATTATCTAGAGAGAAAACTATTCGATCGATTCAGAACAAATTTGCACCAAACACGTCAATTAGGCCTGTGTAGATGTACGAAAAAAGGTTTTGAAAAATTTTGGAAAAACAACCCCCTTTATGGCAAAAAAACACAAAAAAACAGTTATTATTATTATGATTAGCTAAACGAGAATTTTTAGAAAGATGCTGTTTTTTCATATGGTAGGGACTAAAGGCTACAAATAAGCCAAATTTTATCAAAATCGCTAGAGGCGTTTTTTTATAAAACAATAATAACTGATTTTTTTGGGTTTTTTTTGCCAAAAAGGGGGTTGTTTTTCAAAAAAAAATTTCGTGCATCTATACAGACCTATGGACATGCCTGGTGCAAATTTGTTTGAAATCGATCAAATAGTTTTCGCTCTAGCTCTGTATACATATAGACAGACATTTTGTAAAAACCACTTTTTTGGACTCAGGGGTCCCAAAACGGATATTTCCACAGAAATCTCAACATAGATTTTTTTGCGATCACTGTACTTTCTCTATACTATAGTATAGTGAGAAAGTAAAAAGTATACAATACTTTCAAAATATTACTACAGAGATTAAACAATAATTCACGGTAAAGTGTTAAGGTACTAAACAAACACAAATCGAATAAACCCTTTGTAGAAATACACGTTGTATCTCAGCAGTGAAATGTTTCAACAGACTAACTTCACCGTTGATCAAATGTTCCTAAATGTCTGTACAAGTCGGGAAGGCTGATTTTATTCCAGAGGGCGGCGGGTTAAATGCAAATTGTATTGGTTCCTGCGCTCCGCTAAAGGTTATAGACTTGTACAGTTTGATGCACGTTTCATTTAATGGTTGTCAAATCCACCTCAGGGCGAATAAAAGAAACCTCTGTGCCACCACGGTACCCACCCTGTTACGTAGTAACTTTATATTTGTAGTAACAAAACTTCAAACCTTCAAGGCTTTAAACTAACGTGATTATTTACTGATTGTATAGTTGTATTTCATGTAAAAACGCAATTTTTTGAGAAAATATAATTTAAAAGTGAAAAATTTTAACATAGGGTCTTATGGGTTGCCATGTTGGTTACAAAATAACAACGAAATAGTAAATAAAGCGATCAAAACAGCTGTTTATAAACAATCTAATTTATACTGTTTTAGCACGTCGGAAATAAGAGTGGAATAGAACTGAGATTGAGTATTATCCAAAATCAGCTGTTCATTGGATAGTTTTTAATTAGGCCCCCTACTGTTAAAAAAAATAAGCTAATATATACTGTTCTAGCACGTTGGAATTAGTATAAATTTTGCCTGATTTAACAATTTTTGTCAAAAAAAAGGTAAACGTGGCAAAGATGGATAAATTCGAATAGTCAATTTTGTAATATAGGCCTGGCTCATTTCTGAAACATAGTATTGAGGTTGTGTTAATCCTGCAATAATTTTTACTACATTTAGGCCTGGTTTCAAAACTTTACTTGACAGAAGATAGTAGAACTAGGACTAAAATCGTAATGAAAGCCTCTCACATTTCTAAAGCATGTATTTGAGGTTATAATTAATCTTGTAATTACTGTTAATATATTTAAGCCTGGTTTCATAATTTTACAAACCTATGTGCAAACTAGTAAAAGATTAACGAGATTCTTTAGCGAATTTTCCAACTGCGAGCGAAGCGAAGCAGCCATCTGAGGCCGAAGCCGAGGCGGAGTTGGGACGCTAACAAAAATAATATTAACTATTATCAATTTATTCTGGTTTTAAAATTACTTGCTAACGATGAGTTGATCATATTTTACAATGTTTTGTTAGGACATTTTTCATTATTTGTATGAAGAAAATAATACATGGCGTTTTGAGAGTGTACAAATCAACCCTTGTTTACAAGCGAGAAATAAAAGCAACACGTATACTGTATAAGCTAAAAATAGAAAACAAAAACCTCTAAGACTGGGCATATGTTAGATGTATAACCTAACAACTACAGTAAAGTTAAGGATAAAGACGAACCCAGAAGTAAAATACTAGAACTGAGTTGTCAAGTACAAACGGAAAGAGAATAAACGGTACCAGAAACTGGCACATAGGCCTACTTTCCCACAAACGTATTTAAATCATTAACACGTTCACTGCTAAGGAAGCACATGTGAGCTGGACACTGAACACTACGAGAAGCGGCCTTCGCACAGTGCGTTGCACGCCAACCCGCATATTGGGAATATTATCAATACACAGTGCATTGCATGCACGAAAAAAGGTTTTGAAAATTTTTGAAAAACAACCCCCAAAACCACCAAAAATCACCTCTCCTACTCGACCTACAATTATGAAGTCACGGTGAATCTGTTTAATAATTTAAATATGTTTGTGAGAAAGTATGTGCCAGTTCCTGGTACCGTTTATTTTTAAATGTGTGCGAGTTTGTGTTGTGTATGTGTGTTTATTATATAATATATTCAATGTGAAACGTTTGAAAATGACTGAATAATACGTAGAAATGAGTCATGTGAAAGACGTTATAGACAAGTTAAGAGTTCTTAAGGGTACTCCGAATGTCTATCTTCGACAATGGTAGTTATAATACACATAACTTAAGTTGTAATTACTCATGTGATTTTTTTTATTTTCTAAATTGTACCTTTTTCTAGTTAAATAAATTGTACCTACACAAGAAAATAAAAAAATAATAAACATAAAAGTTATGATTTAAAAAAAAACTTTTTTCATGTTTTTATTATTATTATTATATAACTTTTTTATTTGTTGAAATATTAAAAAAAATTCGGTGTTACGAACTAGATAATTGTGTTATAGACATGTGGTAAAAATTTGGTAAAGCTATCTTAGATAGTTTTCCAGATATATGTATTATAAATAACAAAAACGTGATTTTCGGGAAACGAGCCAAACGTAAAAGCCACAGTTTCAAAGTTTCATAAGTAGCCTACCTTTTGCTAATGGCCTCCTGGACAGTATGTGGGGTTGTCTGGGTCTTCTTCAGCAGCATATATGTCTTCCAACTTCCTCTTCACCAAAGTTCTTTAAAATAACTCACTGTACAATAATGGACACTATAAACGTGTTTGTAGTACAGCGAATTCATGTGGCCTCTAAAAGCTTTTATTTCCATGGTAACGCTTATATTATTTTTTTGACATAAAGATAATTATAACCATATCATGTTGTATATTATTGGAAAGAGGAAGAACAGGAGAATAAGAAATCATAAAAAACTAAAAATCGATTTTTTTCCCCATTTGGAGTGCCATTAAGGATTTTTCGATAGTAGGCCTACTGCCAAAAGAAGGTAATTTTAAATGTAAAACATTAAGTTTGAGCAGATTTCATTATAGTCCCTGAATAAAATTTGAGTAAATCAAATTTAAATGTTCAAATAAAGTCGATCACTTAATTTTCGTTCTAATGCATAAAACTAAATGTAGGCCTATGTTCATTTTACAATATTT
The DNA here is from genome assembly GCA_018207615.1 of Philaenus spumarius. Classification (NCBI taxonomy): domain Eukaryota; kingdom Metazoa; phylum Arthropoda; class Insecta; order Hemiptera; family Aphrophoridae; genus Philaenus; species Philaenus spumarius. The sequence continues at coordinate 11,339 of JAGFPH010023112.1, forward strand.
AAAGCAATTATACTTGATTTAGTTCCAAAATGTTGTGTTTTGTCTATATACGGTAAATATGTTTTAAATTTAACTAATTCAGAAATTAATTTTGTTGAAGTATAAAATAATTTTGTTTTTGCTATTCAATAATTTAGAAAAAAATTTAAAAAAATAAAAACTTGTTCATAAAAAGTGAGATAATAAAGTGAGAATAACTGCAGCAAAGTTATTCCACCCTGCAGACGAATTGAATACAATCCTTTTTAGCAACGTCACGAGCAAAACGTTTAAACTTTAAAATATAAACAAATAAATCCAATTCACCGAGAATATTATGTAAACTCGAACAACACAAGGTCCGTGTGACGTGTCACACGCAATTTTTAATGTCTCAATTAGAAGTGAAATATTTTCAGGCTGGGGAAACATACGGTTTAAAAATTTAATATGTGATATATCAGCAGCATATTTATTTGACGTATTAATACGACTAATTAAGTTGCAAGCGTGCTGCAGGGCATAAAATGTTGCAGCGTATGAAACTGTGTAGGATAAATTAGGACTTAGTTGCCTTGGAAAAATACATTTAACTGTGAATTCATCTGGACTTTAACTCGAGACAAAAACATATTACTTTTTATTTTAAACACTTTTCGTCATAAAACACTGAACACACGTTTTAAAACAGAAATTGTTTTAAAATTAAAGATAAGTAAAATATGTTTGTTTTAATTTCATCATTACAAAATTTTAACTTCACATCCAAGAGTATTCCTTATGTGTTATTAAGAACAACGAAAAACATGTTCACTTTTTAATTTTAGCAACT
>JAGFPH010023113.1:0-12149 GCA_018207615.1 Philaenus spumarius
TAATACGACTTTGTCAATAATTGTGTGTCCTTTATTTTGTTTTGTCCGTTTTTGTAGATCGATTCGTACATGTTTCCTAACTTTGGTAGAAATACTATTTACAGAGTCAATAATGAAGTACATTCGGGATGTCTGTCTAATCAGGCTTTTCTGTATTTATTCCTTAAAGCTGGTTAATATTCCAAGTATAGCGAAATTTAGGAAGTGGTTGTAATTTAAAAAAATGTGTGCTTAAAAACACACGAAAGGAGTGTAAAAGTATATGGCGATATTTTGATGAATATAAAATATATATTATGTGAATTATTTTGTGTTATTAAGCTGGACATCTGAAGCAGCTGTTTATTTATTATTTTATTCAATCGGTTGCTATAACAACGAATGCAAATTTATTCAAGAAACATGTGTTTGTTCATCACAAACATTGTTGCATAGGCCTAACCTAAAATTATTAAAGATTATGTATTCGAATCAACTTTTATTTTATTAACAGTGTTATTTTATTGGTTGCTATGGTAATGAATGTAAATACATTCAAGAAAACAGATCAAGCCTATGATGTAGAACAATCTGTTACCCAACTCTAATACACTAAATTAGCAATGCATTCGTGGCCTAACCGGCAAACGCGCTTGTCTATGGTGATGGACTCTGCTTTTCGAATCTCGGCAAGACCAAAACTTTTTACGGATTAGAGCGTTTCATAAAATGCATCATGGGAAAATGTGTGACGATAAAATCCGTTTCACTGCCGAGGTGCGCCTATAAAGGGTTACACTTCAATAAAAACACAACTTTTGATTATATATAAAAAAGAAAGAAAGCAGTCCTGTGTTTGCTGACAAAAGTTAAAACTGTCATGAATATAAATCTTTGATTAAATTGGTTTAATCTGTAATTTGATCATTATTTTTATCTTGTCCTATTTAAAATTGAAATCTAAAAAATAAAAATATAGTCAAATAATGATTAAAAAAACATAATTTTATATTCGGATACACGTTTCTTTATAATGCATTTACATTCATTACCATAGCAACCAAGTTAGCAAATTTAGACATAAAAACAGATGAGAAAGCACTGTGTCCATTTTAGAGGTATCACCAAGTACACCAATTTAATACAACTTAAAAAATTGTTAAGTGCAGTGTCCATTTCAGAGGTATTACCAAGTGTATTAGTTTAACACAATTTAAAAAATGAGGAAGCACAATGTACATTTCATCGGTAGCGTGGTATGACTAAACCCATACTGCTATTGGGTATAAGCCTTTGAATTTACCACCGCCTATTTTATTTCGTCGATTTCTTCTTTTTTTACGATCAGCTGTTACACTAAACGTCTGGTTGATATTAGTGCGTGTCTAAACCAATGAAGAAGAAGAAATCACCGATCAAATAAAAAATGCAAACCGTGTCACTTTAAGTGCGTATCGCGAATTCGTGTATTTCATTTCATCCAAATATGTTCGGTGTGCCTAAAGAAGTTTTAACTTCAAAATTCTTTTAACTTTATATATGCCGTTCTTTGTGAGTGCTCTCTTTTATAACAAGAATGTCGAAGTATGTTATACGTAACATTTTCTACCTCTTTACAAATAAGAATTTACTTTCTACATTTTCTTCATTTTGATATTCTAATGTAATTCTGACAAATTAACAAAACTTCAGTTACTTTACTATCGGTATATTATTACGTGTAAAATAAAAGATAGTTTATCAGCACCATCTAGGAGTGGTTGTAGGAAGTTTGCTCGGTTGTTCTTAACTTTGAATCTGTATAATTTGTATTCGTGAGAGGTTTATGGTCGTGCATAGAATTTAAACTTAAATGTTTGTTTAAATTTAAACTTTAAAATATGTTGCCATGGATTTTCTTTTGTTTCCCTAAAACCGTTGTTTTTAAACACTAGATGACGCATAAGTCAATAACTATTAGAGATAGAGCTTTTAAATTTGAAACACAGATAGGTAGGATGTATATCTAGTTCCTTACACGAAATATTAATTTTTCACAACAATAGAGTATATTTAAATATGAAATATAAGAGAAAAAAAATCATGTTTTGCAAAGAAAATCTAATCCTTTTTTGTTTTTTGGTTGATTTAGAAAAACATGTGTAAGGGACTAGGTACTTGAATTATCTTAAAAATTAAAAATAAATTAGGGTTCTATCTTTAACCGTTAATGAGATATGTGTCATTTAGTTAACATGGTCGGTATATTGGATTTCGGGTCCCCTTCAGTTACTCAAATGAAGACGAGGTGCGAAGTAACTCACGGTAGTAGTTATAACTTAATTTGAGTATTTGAATCGTTAGGTTGCAACCTAAAAGAGTATTCGAGATGGTGCAGTTTAAAGTTTACATTTTCGGTTGATAATGCAGGTAAAATCAACTTTGCAGTTTTAGTAAAACTATATAATAATATTATACGACAACAATACTTATTGAATAAAAACTTTTCTAAAACATGATGGATATTTTATAATAAATTCCATATTAGAACATCGACAAAAGTAAAAAGACTTACCAACTTTAAAACGATTATAAACTTTGCAACTTCAGATTCTATAAACTTGTTTTCTTTCCCGCGTCAAAATCCCTTCTTATACCCCTAAAGTTATATTATTTTCACAATACGATTTAAACATTTCGACAGGTATTAACGCTTTTTGTATTTTAAAAATATTTTCTCCGCCAAAGCCCGAACGAATATTACTTTAAAAGAGGTATTACACCGGAAGAAAGTTTTAACCGGCATAAAATATGGAAGGCAGAATTGAATTCGCTGCGGTAAGTCTTATAAAAAGATTTACTGAAGTCAGTTGAGATTGCTGTGCTAAGGGGCTTACCCGCGTCGGCTTCAGTAAAGAGGATTTCCGACATTCCTAATCTCCTGCTTGCCATATATTCCAAATTGACGTCAGCTGTTGATACAGGTAATGTGGATTCGTCTATGTTGACGGCGCTAACTAAATAGAGCATCTAACTGATACTTTATCAAAAAACTAGATTATTTTATTTTTTTTAGTTTGTTTTTTCTGTTTACTTACATTAAATTAACACGTGGATATCAAAAAGTGAAGTACCTTTTTTTAGTATTTATTTTATTATAGAATGAGAGGACTGAAACTTATATCATTCGAAAGGTAACGAGCCATAGATTTGCACCCAAAAAAACATGTATGTTTGTTGTCGTTAAGGCAGGTAAAATTAAATAAAATAGGCCTAACCTAAAATTGTGTTGCTAATTATGCTAATTGTGTTTTGTTGCTAAATGTGTTGTAGTTATTCGAATCAGTTGATTCGTCTGTTATTTTATGCAGTTGATTTTTATGAATATAAAAATATACATTTTTGTAGGTAATTTATTTATATGTTTCATATACAAACAAGTAGGACAATCAGCGAATTTAATTATTAACGTGGTGAATTTGTATTTGTTTTCATGTCCTTGCTTTCCCTCAATCATTTGTGTTGTTGTTGGCAATCTTTGCTTAACGTTTATATTGTTTGTAATCTTTGCCCTGTTTTCATACGTAATACATTTTTAGTTGTCGTCTTAGTATATAGTATTTTCTGAGTGTGTCAGTGTGTGTTTGTGAGGGTGTGCGTGTGTATGCATGTAATTATGTATGGGTGTCACGCTTAGGATAATTATTTCTTGTTGTTTTGTTATGAATTGTTACGTTATGCATGTAACACATAGAGCTGAAGGTGGGAAAGTAAGAAGGTTTAATGGTCTTCCAACCGAGAGACGGTTAAAAAAACCCATTGTCTAATAAGCTTGAAAAAAGAAATGATTGTAACCTTCATTCTATAATAAAGTTGTATTATTATTATTATACAAAAAAATACTTAGAGTTGCTTCCGTTTCTTTTAAGATTGCATTAACACTAACCTTTTTTGTTTCTTAAATCATTCTACTGTTTAATAATTGAGTTTTTTTTTACTTCTAAGCCATACCATATATGTTTACTAAATATTTATCCAAACAATTCCATCAAGCGTCTTCTTTGCCCTTTCAAACTCTTTTCCTCATAGCTTCAAGTTAAGAACTAGGAATTTAAATAAAAATAAATTCCAATTAATCGTGTAAAAAACAATTTGAATTTCGTTTCTTTACAAACACAATTGGTCGAATATTGACCACAGAATATACTAGTTACATTTAAAGGAAATAATTATTTATAAATAAATATTGCAATAATAGTCATATAAAATATAAATACTATATTAATTAAAATTTATATTATCACAAATCAATGAAATAATACGAAGACATAATTAAATAAATTGTTGTGGGAAGGTCATGCATAGTTTTATTCTTACGTTATAGGCCTACATTGTTTTCATGAGTACATGGATTGAGCTAGACTTGAAATAAACCCACCACAATTTTCATATTTTGAAAAATAATACAAACAGTTATTTTGTTTTCTACGTTCAGAGTGTTCTATTAAGGGTCTGCTGTAGTGGCGGCCATCTTATACTTGTATCCCGTAATAGCAATGTTTAATTTAAAACCATTTATTTCGTTTATTTTTTATCATAAAATTGTTTGCAAGGTCTCATTTTAACCACAGTCACAATACACATCCGTTTTGCGTTTCTCATACAAAAAAATCCCGTTCATTTATCACGTAATTGACACTTTTTAAGCACCAAGTTTGAACTTTTTTCCTTACACAATAAAAAAATTGTAGTTAAAATTGAATCGCAAGCCGGATCAGCAATTTTATAAAGAACATTCAGTTTTTGTTTCAGCACTCAGTTACAAAAGATGTATTTATAAAATGGTTTTAAATGAGGCATTGCCAAAGGGCTCAGCTGCGTACAAAAATTGCACTGTTTAGATACGGCTAAAGAGTAAAGCGCTGGAGTTGCCGGTTGCTTTCTCTTTTACTTGAGCAGACCCTTAATTTTAAAATATTAAAATACAAACCAGAATTTTATTGATAAAAAAACTGGAATACGTAATTTTTATATAAAAATTTCCGCATTATATTCTTCCATTTCAAAAATGCTTAGCAGCGGTTTCCATAGCAAGGCAGCGCCTTTATAAAGTCGTACTTAACTTCGGACTTATCTATGCCAATCCTCGCTGGTGGTTATAATTTATTTTAGTCAATCTAAGCATTTTCACTTAACATTTTGTTAGGGCCGTTGACGTCTCGTCGCTTGTATTAACGCAAGTAATGTACATCGCATGAACCCGGCAAAACCGTAAATCTCGATAAAAACTTAAGTACGCAATTTGTAAAACAATCCTGTTTCGAGTGTTAAACTTTACGATACTTTTGTGTTTATATTCATGAACAATTTATACGGTTGGTAAAACTGTAAAGCGTTTAAATCAAGTTTATACGTCTATAGACCGGATCCAATGGTAAATAAAATGCAAATTGTACTAAACCAAATCTGACAGGTTAGGTTTTGTATTTTTTTGTAAACACTGTTTAGTTTCTGGGTTTATATTAACTCAACAGACTTGTGTTATGCAAAAGAGGTCATTAATGCGGGATTGCAATCAGTTATTTTACGCTGAACGTCCAGATGGAATCAATAACACATGGAAAATCGAATGTTAGTAGCTGGATTCGAAGCTGCGATCCGAACCGTAGTGATTTGAGCCTTCATCGTTACGAAGCTAACCGAAAAAAGATAGGTTAGTATTTTGTACAAACATTTTTATTATTATTTTATGATATTTACAGTTTATTTTTATAAAACTCGAAAAAAATATGTAGTTGGTTTTTAAGAAGTAGTATATTATATTTGAGGGGTGCCCATCTTAAAGGAAAGGAATGCAACCTTTGTAGGATACTAGCTGACCCGTACTGCGTTGCCCGTGGTGGTTGGTATTTTCAGTCTTTTTAACGTAATTAATTTTATTATTTTTAAGTGTTCAGTCAGTGAGTGGTATTTGCTCTTATATATATAGATCTTAAATAATAAAAGCACTATTGTCATAATAATAAAAGATATGAAATTATGATTTTAGTAACATTAATCCCCCCAAACCCCTCCTAAAATTTCGAAATTTTTCATACCCTTTCTTAGCGAGCGCCTATGGCCCTAGAGAAAGCTACATACCGAATTTCATTCCAATCCGTTCGGTAGTTTTTGAGAAATCGTGATTTAGTAATTTTTACCCCCAAACCCCCCTAAAATTTCCAATTTTTTAAAACCCTTTTTTCGTGAACACTTATGGCCCTAGAGGAAGCTACATACCAAATTTCATTCCAATCCGTTCGGTAGTTTTGAAGAAATCGTGATTTAATAACTTTGATCCCCCAAACCCCCCTAAAATTTCGAATTTTTTCAAACCCTTTCTTAGTAAGCCTTTCTTACCTATGGTCCTAGAGGAAGCTACATACCAAATTTCATTTCAATTCGTTATGTAGTTTTTGAGAAATCGTGATGAGTGAGTGAGTGAGTGAGTTAGTGTTATTTCGCTTTTATATATATAGATAAAAATGTAACTTTTTATGTATTTGACAGCCTTGCCCCACATCTATAATTGGAAACTTTGGGGTTGCTCACAATTTTTAAACGTGACCCCTATCTTATTACCCCTCATTTTAAAGGTGTTGATAAAAATAACGAACAAGGCAAACTAGAGGTTGTTAAATGCAATCAAAATAGTGGTCAATAAACCAAAAGGAAAATGATCAAATTACATTTTATTAGACTTAAACTAAACAAACAGCTCTGGCTAAAAATACTAAAATTTCGAAACGGTCACTGTTGCAATAACTTACTAGCATAACATTTCACAGGAAATGGTCAAATCGATCCCCTCAAAGGCATCCCCTTTGACACTACCCCATACCTTGACATTTCTTTTATCAACACCTTCAAAATAAGCGGTCGCACGATAGGGGTCTACATTTTAAAATTTTGAGCAGCCCCAAAAATTTACAAGGTTGCCCCACATATAAAAAAGTACATTTGTATGCCTTATAAGTATTTTATGAATTTCGCTATTATGTACGGACTCACTAAACGGTCGGAGGAGTGTCTCCAGACTTTTGAACTAATCCTGAATATTGTAATGCAATTTTCCTTGGTTATAACAGACTTTAAAAAAAAGTACTGTGGCGGAAAAAGTTTGGTAGTCGAAATGTAAATATTTTATGATATTGGCATGTGAAGTACAATTTAAAAATATTTTATTTAAGGCTATTAAACTACATTTTTTTAAAAATTTGCGTCACGTTCAAGGTATTCAAAAAATTCATCCACCCCTCTATTTACTAAAGTACTGCAACTTAAATTTCTAAATCACTAGTGATGTTTTTTTTTTAAATAAGAACTACAGCGGATGACGAATTTTGTAAATACGTTTATAAAAGTATGTTTTTTTATTCATGCGCTGTACGGTAATACAGTGTTTAGGAGCTATCACGTTTTTTCCCACCGGCGATGTATAGTGGATATAAAGTAAATACAGTTGTATCGTTAATATGGTTTTAATAAGACGTTCGAAGGTACGGAACGCTTGACGTGATAGTTAAAAGTGAACTTCGGTTTGTTAAAAACAAATCCAAACTGGCCATAAAATGAATCAAATCAAGAGGGTTTAAGTTATAAAACAATGTGCGAGAAATTCAGTTTTGTTCACTCAACTAATTTGTATAAAGTCTGTTTTGAGAGTCTTTGATCAAATTGTGATTTCGAACAAATATATGAACGATATTTACAGTAAGTATGTAAAAATGACCAATATCAAAAAGTGGCACATACTTTCTCACAAACATATTTAAATTATCAGATTCACTGTGACTTCATAATTGTAGGTGGGGTACGAGAGGTGGTTTATTAAATTAGGAGATTAACTAATAAATATTATTATTATTATTATCTAGAGAGAAAACTATTCGATCGATTCAGAACAAATTTGCACCAAACACGTCAATTAGGCCTGTGTAGATGTACGAAAAAAGGTTTTGAAAAATTTTGGAAAAACAACCCCCTTTATGGCAAAAAAACACAAAAAAACAGTTATTATTATTATGATTAGCTAAACGAGAATTTTTAGAAAGATGCTGTTTTTTCATATGGTAGGGACTAAAGGCTACAAATAAGCCAAATTTTATCAAAATCGCTAGAGGCGTTTTTTTATAAAACAATAATAACTGATTTTTTTGGGTTTTTTTTGCCAAAAAGGGGGTTGTTTTTCAAAAAAAAATTTCGTGCATCTATACAGACCTATGGACATGCCTGGTGCAAATTTGTTTGAAATCGATCAAATAGTTTTCGCTCTAGCTCTGTATACATATAGACAGACATTTTGTAAAAACCACTTTTTTGGACTCAGGGGTCCCAAAACGGATATTTCCACAGAAATCTCAACATAGATTTTTTTGCGATCACTGTACTTTCTCTATACTATAGTATAGTGAGAAAGTAAAAAGTATACAATACTTTCAAAATATTACTACAGAGATTAAACAATAATTCACGGTAAAGTGTTAAGGTACTAAACAAACACAAATCGAATAAACCCTTTGTAGAAATACACGTTGTATCTCAGCAGTGAAATGTTTCAACAGACTAACTTCACCGTTGATCAAATGTTCCTAAATGTCTGTACAAGTCGGGAAGGCTGATTTTATTCCAGAGGGCGGCGGGTTAAATGCAAATTGTATTGGTTCCTGCGCTCCGCTAAAGGTTATAGACTTGTACAGTTTGATGCACGTTTCATTTAATGGTTGTCAAATCCACCTCAGGGCGAATAAAAGAAACCTCTGTGCCACCACGGTACCCACCCTGTTACGTAGTAACTTTATATTTGTAGTAACAAAACTTCAAACCTTCAAGGCTTTAAACTAACGTGATTATTTACTGATTGTATAGTTGTATTTCATGTAAAAACGCAATTTTTTGAGAAAATATAATTTAAAAGTGAAAAATTTTAACATAGGGTCTTATGGGTTGCCATGTTGGTTACAAAATAACAACGAAATAGTAAATAAAGCGATCAAAACAGCTGTTTATAAACAATCTAATTTATACTGTTTTAGCACGTCGGAAATAAGAGTGGAATAGAACTGAGATTGAGTATTATCCAAAATCAGCTGTTCATTGGATAGTTTTTAATTAGGCCCCCTACTGTTAAAAAAAATAAGCTAATATATACTGTTCTAGCACGTTGGAATTAGTATAAATTTTGCCTGATTTAACAATTTTTGTCAAAAAAAAGGTAAACGTGGCAAAGATGGATAAATTCGAATAGTCAATTTTGTAATATAGGCCTGGCTCATTTCTGAAACATAGTATTGAGGTTGTGTTAATCCTGCAATAATTTTTACTACATTTAGGCCTGGTTTCAAAACTTTACTTGACAGAAGATAGTAGAACTAGGACTAAAATCGTAATGAAAGCCTCTCACATTTCTAAAGCATGTATTTGAGGTTATAATTAATCTTGTAATTACTGTTAATATATTTAAGCCTGGTTTCATAATTTTACAAACCTATGTGCAAACTAGTAAAAGATTAACGAGATTCTTTAGCGAATTTTCCAACTGCGAGCGAAGCGAAGCAGCCATCTGAGGCCGAAGCCGAGGCGGAGTTGGGACGCTAACAAAAATAATATTAACTATTATCAATTTATTCTGGTTTTAAAATTACTTGCTAACGATGAGTTGATCATATTTTACAATGTTTTGTTAGGACATTTTTCATTATTTGTATGAAGAAAATAATACATGGCGTTTTGAGAGTGTACAAATCAACCCTTGTTTACAAGCGAGAAATAAAAGCAACACGTATACTGTATAAGCTAAAAATAGAAAACAAAAACCTCTAAGACTGGGCATATGTTAGATGTATAACCTAACAACTACAGTAAAGTTAAGGATAAAGACGAACCCAGAAGTAAAATACTAGAACTGAGTTGTCAAGTACAAACGGAAAGAGAATAAACGGTACCAGAAACTGGCACATAGGCCTACTTTCCCACAAACGTATTTAAATCATTAACACGTTCACTGCTAAGGAAGCACATGTGAGCTGGACACTGAACACTACGAGAAGCGGCCTTCGCACAGTGCGTTGCACGCCAACCCGCATATTGGGAATATTATCAATACACAGTGCATTGCATGCACGAAAAAAGGTTTTGAAAATTTTTGAAAAACAACCCCCAAAACCACCAAAAATCACCTCTCCTACTCGACCTACAATTATGAAGTCACGGTGAATCTGTTTAATAATTTAAATATGTTTGTGAGAAAGTATGTGCCAGTTCCTGGTACCGTTTATTTTTAAATGTGTGCGAGTTTGTGTTGTGTATGTGTGTTTATTATATAATATATTCAATGTGAAACGTTTGAAAATGACTGAATAATACGTAGAAATGAGTCATGTGAAAGACGTTATAGACAAGTTAAGAGTTCTTAAGGGTACTCCGAATGTCTATCTTCGACAATGGTAGTTATAATACACATAACTTAAGTTGTAATTACTCATGTGATTTTTTTTATTTTCTAAATTGTACCTTTTTCTAGTTAAATAAATTGTACCTACACAAGAAAATAAAAAAATAATAAACATAAAAGTTATGATTTAAAAAAAAACTTTTTTCATGTTTTTATTATTATTATTATATAACTTTTTTATTTGTTGAAATATTAAAAAAAATTCGGTGTTACGAACTAGATAATTGTGTTATAGACATGTGGTAAAAATTTGGTAAAGCTATCTTAGATAGTTTTCCAGATATATGTATTATAAATAACAAAAACGTGATTTTCGGGAAACGAGCCAAACGTAAAAGCCACAGTTTCAAAGTTTCATAAGTAGCCTACCTTTTGCTAATGGCCTCCTGGACAGTATGTGGGGTTGTCTGGGTCTTCTTCAGCAGCATATATGTCTTCCAACTTCCTCTTCACCAAAGTTCTTTAAAATAACTCACTGTACAATAATGGACACTATAAACGTGTTTGTAGTACAGCGAATTCATGTGGCCTCTAAAAGCTTTTATTTCCATGGTAACGCTTATATTATTTTTTTGACATAAAGATAATTATAACCATATCATGTTGTATATTATTGGAAAGAGGAAGAACAGGAGAATAAGAAATCATAAAAAACTAAAAATCGATTTTTTTCCCCATTTGGAGTGCCATTAAGGATTTTTCGATAGTAGGCCTACTGCCAAAAGAAGGTAATTTTAAATGTAAAACATTAAGTTTGAGCAGATTTCATTATAGTCCCTGAATAAAATTTGAGTAAATCAAATTTAAATGTTCAAATAAAGTCGATCACTTAATTTTCGTTCTAATGCATAAAACTAAATGTAGGCCTATGTTCATTTTACAATATTTAAAGCAATTATACTTGATTTAGTTCCAAAATGTTGTGTTTTGTCTATATACGGTAAATATGTTTTAAATTTAACTAATTCAGAAATTAATTTTGTTGAAGTATAAAATAATTTTGTTTTTGCTATTCAATAATTTAGAAAAAAATTTAAAAAAATAAAAACTTGTTCATAAAAAGTGAGATAATAAAGTGAGAATAACTGCAGCAAAGTTATTCCACCCTGCAGACGAATTGAATACAATCCTTTTTAGCAACGTCACGAGCAAAACGTTTAAACTTTAAAATATAAACAAATAAATCCAATTCACCGAGAATATTATGTAAACTCGAACAACACAAGGTCCGTGTGACGTGTCACACGCAATTTTTAATGTCTCAATTAGAAGTGAAATATTTTCAGGCTGGGGAAACATACGGTTTAAAAATTTAATATGTGATATATCAGCAGCATATTTATTTGACGTATTAATACGACTAATTAAGTTGCAAGCGTGCTGCAGGGCATAAAATGTTGCAGCGTATGAAACTGTGTAGGATAAATTAGGACTTAGTTGCCTTGGAAAAATACATTTAACTGTGAATTCATCTGGACTTTAACTCGAGACAAAAACATATTACTTTTTATTTTAAACACTTTTCGTCATAAAACACTGAACACACGTTTTAAAACAGAAATTGTTTTAAAATTAAAGATAAGTAAAATATGTTTGTTTTAATTTCATCATTACAAAATTTTAACTTCACATCCAAGAGTATTCCTTATGTGTTATTAAGAACAACGAAAAACATGTTCACTTTTTAATTTTAGCAACT
>JAGFPH010023114.1:0-12147 GCA_018207615.1 Philaenus spumarius
TAAATCTGTATTTCAATATTTTCTAGCTACACTTTATGTGTTCAACATGCATTTGACTGATTTAGTATTCCGGCTTACCTTTTAAACTTAAACTGATGTCATTAAATATATTTACAAATCATATTAAAAACAATGGATTGATGTTAACAATATGCTTTATTTAAAACAATTGTAATCCTAAAATATTATATTTGTAAAATGTATGTATTTCTTAATATAATTTAATTGAAATTTTCCAGCGTTAAGTGTTTATTTTCTTACAACAATTTAAACATAATCATTTCAACTAAAAAGGCGATTATCATATTTTCATTTAGGTTTCCCAGTTTTTAAATTGATTATTATTAAAACGTAAGTGCTTTATATGACAGTATTTAATTGTGATAACTTTATGCACTCTAGTGAAACTTAACAGTGACAGGCAGTAAAATCGAAAGTCCCTGTAAGGTTTCCGTTTGCCTTTAAAGAAATTGAGTTACTTAAGTTAATTCGTAGTTTTTATAAACAATTAGAAACACTGTTATCCCAACCACAAGTTCGGTGAATAACACTACACAAATAAACTGAAACACATTTATTAATATAGTTATTCTAGTTCCCTGATGCACATTTCGATAACCAAGTTACCATCATCGGAGGGTTATAGACCTAAACTAATGCTAACAAGAATGAAACTATAAATTAAACAGACCTATTCTCCCCCCTTTCCCTAGTTCAGGTAGATCAACCAGGACTTGTTTCAAAAAGCCAGGTAGAAGCGGCTACCGGTACTTGCCCCTGTCTTTGGGAATGGCCCAAGGTTGCGAAATGAAACATGTTACACCGATTGTATAAAACTTCTTAAACTACCGGAAAACAGTGTGCAATATATCTTACAATTAAAATAATAAATAATAAGTTTGAATAATAACGGATAAAATTTAAAATAATATAAAATAAACTAATCAATAAATTAGCAATAAGATAATACATATATTCAACGGATAAAATTAGAAAATTATATAAAGTAAACTAATCAATAAATAAGCAATAAGATTTACATAAGAATATATAAATACAATAGAAACAACAAAATACTACGGGTGATTAATGTCAAGGTTTTACCTAGGCAGGCGATGATAACGACACAGGTTTTTCGCCTTAAATGAAAAAAAGGGTTTTACCTAGGTTTCAACAAAGAGAACAAACATGAATTAGGAATAGGATCTTTATCTGAGTTGAGAAGTAATTCACTATCGGTTTTAGCAATAAACATAATTTCGTAGCTGATGTTTAACAATTTATTTGAGGTCGCGCTCTTAACCAGTTTAACATTTTATATTCCCAATTCATGGTTCGTTTGAAGGATGTGCTCGGCTACACTAGATTTCTCAGTCCTATCGTACTTTATATGAGCTATATGTTCTTTAAATCCAGTACAAACCTTTCTCCTTGTTTGGCCTAGATAAACCTTGTTGCACTCATTACAACTAACTTCATAAATACCGGACTTCTCCAACGTCAGGATTTTATATTTACAGTAGGATTGCCTAGTCAACTGTTAAGGTTGTTTTGACTTTTGTAAGCAATCTTGATGTCAACAATTTTAAAGATAGATCAAAAACCATTTGTGAGGGCTGAATCAAAATGTAAACTGCAAAATCTAACTTTACTCTTGACCGGTTGGAGAGTCGTGGTATTTTATCTGTCGTGATTTAGTCTCTGCTTCCTAAGGATATTTTCAACAACTTTATACTCAAAACCGTTAAACACAGCTATATCTTTAATTTGGTTAATTTCTTTTATTAAACGATTTTGATTTAAATACTACGGCTGATTAATGGCAATGTTTTACCTAGGTTTCAACAAAGAGAACAAACATGAATTAGGAATTTTATCTGAGTTGAGAAGTAATTCACTATCGGTTTTAGCCCACAGTAGGCCCTACTCATTGCACATCTATTTTGTATAAAGTTTATACTTTATGAAAGTTAGACTAATGAAGACGGGGAAGCAGATTTTGTATTTAAACTAACTAATTGGTTATTTAATTTCAATTTATATATACGATATGATTTACCCGAAACCGCGAACGACGCCAAAGCTCTTTTTAAATAGATGCAGCTAACCTTCAACCTCAAATCTAAACTCACAAAGGTAAAATGTTACAACATGAGCACTAATGCAACAAGAAAAAGGAAGTGTCATAAATCATCACAATATGGGAATTAAAAAAATATTCAAACATATTAAACCACATTACCTTCTCTTGAGAAATGTAAAATTATTGTAAAATGAATAATTTTTGGGAATTTGTAAATTAGTTACTTAAAGTTTTATATAAAAAAATAAATATAAAAATATTTAAAATACGACACAGCACAATAACATTAACAATAACACTTTTTTGTATTGTTTATGGCAATTATTAGGAATTGAGCATATACTATTAAAATTTCTGGGATTTTGAAGATGCAAACCCCCATAATTGGTTTATTTGTTTGTGGTTATGTTGTACATTGTATTATGTTTGTTATTTTTTGTGTGGGGTCAATACTGTTTTTAGTTGTTGAGTGCTACACCTGAAGAAGACGACAGTTTTTCTTCTTTTTTTTGCGAAAAGTTGTCCGTATCACCAACCTTCTATACAATTTTGACCAAGTTGATACTAACATCAAAGCACTAAAGTATGTAAGGCAAGGGTCCGTATTTATTTCCTTTTAAAATTCTAAATCTTCCTAAAAACGTGTTTATTTTTTTTTTCGAAATCACTTTACTTTCGTCAGTTTTTTAAGTAATTTCGCTTTACATAAAGGTTTCATCGATAAATTCTAATTATTTGGCCAGATGAACATTTTTGGCGTAAGCTATCTTGTTAGAAGCGCAAAAGGTTAGTTGAATATATTGTTAGTTACTCACAATGATGTGTATATAATTGATAACATACGTTTTAAATGTTTGTATACAGTTTAGATTTATTTGCAGTTAAAATAAAACGTTTGATGGATTTTATTTGTTAAAAGGGGTTGTCAACATATGCATTTATTACACAGTGTACAGAGCGTGTTGATATTGCTTTTACGTCACTTTGATATTTTGATAATAGAAAACCATTTCAGTTGGTGAATTTACATCCAAATACTCAGCTTTTATCCTTAATGTAGTGGTATATTAACAAATATTATTAATATTATATTCAAGAGTAATAATTATGATAGAGAAAGTTATATCTTTTGTGATTTTACAAATATGTTTTAGATTTTACTATGTTAGAATGTATAAAAGCCATTTTATATTTTGTTAGATACATTTCCAAACAATAAAAGAAAAGATTAAATTCTTTCAACTGCCGTTTCAATTGTACTTTTCAATAAAATTTTCAAAAGTTTAATAAAAAATCTAGAAAACTTTAAGAAAACGTAATGTATGTAGATGTATGTAGTAAAGAAGAATTTTGTTTTTGAATTGGCTGGGCGGGATAGTCTTTGTGATGGGGAAAACACATACAACAAAAAGGATGTGAACATAAAAGCTTCATCTACAGTGGGAAGCTTTCAACGTAACGAATAGAAACACTTTTTTTCTTCTTTTTTTAGTGACAAATGACAAACTGTCAAGTATATATTGATGTTAGAAACATACACACAATATATAAATAAACTAAAGTCTTTTAAAACATTCTTAAGGTGAAGAATAGTTTTTAGTAATAGTTCTGAACTATTTTGTGCATGTATTTTTTTAAACACATTATATTAATAAATCTCTCCATGTGTGTGTCCCTGTCTTCAAAATCGTTAATTTACCCATCTGTTTTTGTTCACGTTTAACAGATTTGATGAATTTTTTTAAAATATATTATTCTTTTCTTTAAGTTGCACGCATAAGAATCAACTGTTATTGTTATTTTTTATTATATGTATTGTTTAAGAATAGGCACATACATTTATATTTTCTATCTCATAACTTAACTAGTCCTTAATAAAAATACAGATTCCTTTTTATATTTGATGATAAAAAATGATAACGTGATGATACAAAAATATTTATATATATTTCTAAAACAATATAATAGGGACGGTAGGGCCAAAAATGTACTGCTTTTACTTTTTTTTAAGTACTTAGTAACAATAAACCCATTCTAAACAATTCACAAAAATCCAGGACATACTTTAGTTTATACAATCTTTATTAGTACATACTTTATACACTCTCAGTTTATTCAGGATTAATATTATTTATATTTCGTCTTACCTTCTTTACTTTATGTCAAAAAACGGAATGAGAATCATGGAGCTCTGATAAATCGATAAGCAGGTTCAAACTGTAGAAGATAGGGTTAATGTATTTAGCCCCTCGACCACTCCACTTTACCTAAAACGATAAAGTTGTTTTCAGTGATTACTTGAATCGTTAGTTTAAAAGGCATTACTTGATCCCAACTTTGTTTTAACGTAAACTATAAAGATAATAAATTTTTTAGTTTTTGGTGATGAATGATTGTGTTTCTAAAATTCAATGAAACATTAATCAAAATAAAACTTTGTAGTCAGTTTGAAAGACTTAGTTACAAGTGCTAATATAGAAATACTGTTGTTAGAAATACTAATATAACCTAATAACAAACTATATCAGATTAAAATTGCGGAGAAAAAGTGTTGACATAATCTCATTTAATGATTCTAGTTTAGAATTACGCATGTTATAAAATTAAAAGAAAATTGAAAAACGAATCGATATTGCTGTTTAGATGTTGCTATTTTCTGATTTTAAAATTTTCATGGATGTAATTTGTGATCATACATGGTGCTGACAACTCAACTTCAAACTTCAGTCTTCTCGAAAACCAATAGTGAAACTTGTCAATACATTATCTAAAGAATGTAACAAGTATACGATTTCAGTTTTGTCCTGAAATATCTAATACTTTTCCACTATATAAAGCAATTTATTTAAAACTTGTTTCATGATCGTTGTACATGGTAAAACAATTGAGATATTAGAAAACAACGTAAAGTGAAAACTGATGTTTGATTTGTAAAATTGGAGCTTGTATAAATAAGTCAGAACTACTTTTTAAATTGAATGACAATATATTTTTTGTATGTGTCTTACATAACATTTATTTGTTACGATAGAATAGAGCTTCGTTCGTGATGCTTGGCATGTTTGTCCTGCTCATAACTACCTGCTATGATTTGACATATTTTATTGGCAACTTAGAGATATTAAACGATTTATTGGTTAAATATTTTCAATTTTTAATTAGACGATTGTTAAAAATATGTATTTATTAATATTATAGCTGAAATTCAAATTTCTATTTTATGTAGGTGTTATATTATACAGATCTTAGTTAAATTAAGAAAACCTGACACAAGGCACTAAATATTATTGGTTTAACTAAAATTTATATTAAATCTGTCAATTAAATCTGAGTATTATCAAAGTAGACTGTCTCCCATCTAAATTTCTAAATACTTTTATAATGTGGTTACGTAAATTCATGTACTGTTTAGTAGTTTTTGCAAACAATCTTCGATCGAAGTTGGGCTTGTATGCTTGTACAAAACTTGATTGTACATTTGAATTTGATAAACAAAATCAATCGATTGCCTTTAGTAATTCGAAGTAGGGGGTATTAAATCTTGCTCCTGCCAAATGGCACATTGACTTACTATTACTTGCCATTATTACAGAAATAACTTTCCTTTTTTAATTTAAACGCATTTGAAATCAATGACCTTGATGTACGGTACCTACTCAAAATTATCGTTGAACTATTTCCAGCTATAATCTTGGACAGTATATTTCCCGAGGACATTGAAGCAATAAAGGAATGTACGACAAACTAAACTTCTTCACTATGTCATGTCTGGAAGATAAACCTCTATAATCCCATAAACTTACAATTTCTACCCCACTGCACTGTCACTAAACAAAGTGCTATGATGCATTTTGTTTAAGTCCTTGAAAACTCTGTGTTATTAACCTGAAATGCCACTGACTGACTCACTCATCACAGTATCTCGAAAACCATACCTCCTATTTTTGTGAAATTTGGTATAAATATTGCTCATAGGCTCTAGAGGCGCACTAAGAAAGGATTTTAAAATATTTTGCGTTTAAGAGTTGAAACAACCCCTAAAACCACAAATATTGTTTGTTTTATATCTCAAAAACCATATGGTCTAGGGATGTGGAATTTGGTACAAATATTGCTCATAGGCCTTACATTTGCAATAAGAAAGAATTTTTAAATATTTGGTGTTGAAGGGTTGAAACAATGCCTAAAACCTTAAATATTGTTTATTTTATATCTCAAAAACCATACGGCCTAGGAACGTGGAATTTGGTACACAAATTGTATTGCTCAAAAGTGCTAGAGGCGCACTAAGAAAGGATTTTCAAATATTTTGCGTTTAAGGGTTGAAACAACCCCTAAAACCATAAATATTAATTGGTATTCTTTCCTTAAAGCTAGAGGTCTGAAATTTGGCATTTATTAATTTTAAGGAAGTGTTTAAATGCGTTAAGCTGATCAAATCTATTCCGATTGTTATACTTTCCTTAAAGCCAAAAAGCCAAAATGATATTTTGTACGTTTATTTCTTACAAGATACATATAAAAAGTAATCCAGTTTTAGATTTCGTTTGTCCTGCTAGGGGTGAAAATGTGATAACAACCCCTACAAACAATAAATATACATTTTTATACCCACCTTAAAGCTAGAGATCTGATAATTTGTAAATTTATTTATTACAGGAAAGATAGGAAAAATAAACCAGTTTTACATTTTGTACGTTCTGCTAAGAGGTGAAAATGTAGTACCTACCCCTAAAACTATAAATAATAATTGAATATCACTTAGGAACGTGAAATTTGGTACACATATTGCTCACAGGCACTAGAGGTGCACTATAAGAAATGATTTTAAAATATTTGGCCTTAAAGGGCTGAAACAACCCATAACACTATACATATTATTTGTTTACTTTCCTTACAGCTAGAAATCTGAAATTTTGTACATTTATTTCTTAAAATCATATATAAAAAGTGAACCAGTTTTAATTTTTGTCACGTTCTGCTAAGGGGTGAAAATGAAGCAACAGCCTCTAAAACAATTAATATTAATTTTTATACTTTCCTGAAAGCTAGAGAGCTGAAATTTTGTACGTTATTTTCTTACAAGATGCATATAAAATAAACCAGTTTTACACTTTGTAACGTTCTGCTAAGGGATTGAAAAGTATTAAAAATCCCTAAAACTATAAATATTAATTGAATAACGTTGAGGAACGTGAAATTTGGTACACGTATGCTCATAGGCACTAGAGACGCACTAAGAAATAATTTTTAAATAATTGGCCTTTAAGGGTTGAAAAAATCCCTGAAAAAATTAATGTTGTTTGTTATACTTTCCATAAAGCTAGAAAGCTGAAATTTTTTAAATTTATTCCTTAAAAAACACATAAAAAGTAAACCAGTCTTACATTTTATTACGTGCTGCTAAGGGGTGAAAATGTGATAACAACCCTTAAAAACTATAAATATTAGTTGGTATTCTTTCCTTAAAGAAAGATATCAGAAATTTGGCATTTATTAATTTTAAGGAAATATTTAAATGCGCAAAGCTGATCAAATCCATCCCGATCTATGCATGCGTATATTAAAGTCGTATCTGTTCGATCTGCAATTATAGCTAAGACTGTGATTTACCAGTCTGTATAGATATAGCGGTTGAAAAAGAAGACGCTCTTCACTCTGAATTCTTTATTTTTAATTGATTTAAATTATTCAACAAACATACCTTGACGGAGTCAATTGACGGGCAGCCAATGTACAAAACATACCAAACTAATTGAAAATACATGTAATAATTCACTTTCGTGAAATAAAAGATGAAAGAAAATGAGGGAGAAATATTACAATTATATAACATAGTGATGCAAAACAATTCTCCGTAGCGAAGCACGGGTATTATGCTAGTACTATAATATATTACAGTGAAAAAGTGTGTATATGTTTCTTGGTTAAGGTTTAATTAAAAAGAAGCTTTTTATTTGCCATTCAAGTCTTAATTTTATAAAATGTTATTGAAAAAAATATATTTCATGGACAGTCGAAGAAGGAAGCATTGATTTATGGAACATCAACCTTTAGGATATTTATGCCATCCTAGGATATTTATGTATGTGTGTTTATTGACATACATAATTTACACGTCTTTCGACTACTAAATTATTAACGTAAACATTTACTAAAAAAAATCTAAGTATTAACAAAATAATTATTAAGAATCGATTCGTCCTATATTCTAACTTTAATATTACCGGCTACTGATTTGGTTTATATTTATTATTGTAAAACTTATCATATGTCATCAAAGGTAAAAGTAATTTATAATAGTAAAGTTTGTTCCGCCAACATTTGTTTCTCCTTTCGTTTACAAACAAACGAAGGTGTCTCTAATATCGACGATCCTGTATTACAACTCAAGTGAAACAATTCCAATATAAAAAGTAACAAATTGGTTTCAGGAAGGCTGATATATTATTTATAATTTTTTGCAAATGCGAAACGTTACGACCGATAGAAGTAGGTGGTAACAGTTTCTTTTACACCTGCAAAGCTTTCACAGGTTCTGAATATTTTAAACATCGACGGAAGCTATCTTACAACGTAACTCTATAAACGTGCCTTAAATATGTTATATTCTGGTGAATTATTCATTCGTAAACATCTAATTTTCACGTATCTTTATAAGAAATTATGTTTTTGATTCGGTTAGGTAATTAGTTACAATTGTCATTATTGATTTAGTCTTATTATATTTACAATTATTTGTTCGAAAATTGCCATCATTAGTGTATGAAGAACATAATACATGCCGTTTGGAGAGCATAAATCAACTCTTGTTTGCTGCTGAAGTGACGGCCATTGTGGATTTTTATCCCATAAGAGCAATGTTAAATTTAAAACCATTTATTTCGTTTATTTTGTGTCATAAAATTGTTTGCAAGGTCTCATTTTAAGCACAGTCACAATACGCATCCGTGTTGCAATTTAGTTTTTTTTTAATGATTTTGATTTGTTATGTAATTGACATTTTGTAAGTACAAAGTTTGATTTTTTTTTCCTAACACAATAAAAAATTAATAATGAAAAATAATTTGCAAGCCGGATCTGACATTTTATAAAGAATATTCAGTTTTTTTTTCAACACTCAATTACGAAAGATATACTTATAAAATGGTTTGAAATGAGGCAATGTCAAAGCGTTCAGCTGCAAGAAATTGCACTGTTTGGATAGGGATATAGTGAGAAGCGCTTTCGTTTCCGGTTGCTTTCTCATTCACGTTAGCAGACCCTTAAACTAACACAAATAGGCTATAAACCAAATAGAAAACTTTGACGTCTAACCTCAAATTACAACTAACAATAAGAATAAAGAAGAACCCATTTAAGTTTATTTAATATAACAGCGAGAGGAAAAAGGGGCTAGGTTGACTAAATGAGAGCGTTATTTATGTCTTTCTAATTTTGAATTGTAAACCTCTCACGAGTACATATTATACAGTTTTAGTCTAGATTGTGGTGAAGAAGTCGATTTTACTTGTACATGTAATATTTGTAGAGATAACTAAAGTGTTGTTAATCTATTAGTTTATTTAAAGTTTATTTGTCAGTTTTACCCCCAACTAGGCAACTACTATTTTTATTTTCACTAACGCTGCTACTATCGCGGGGTCAATTCGACCTCAAAATATGTTTTTACCTATAAGTTTACTATGAAATTTGAAAAAACAAAACTTGTAACAACCCTTTCTTTAGTATATTGCCTTATGGTTTATACACTTTTTCAAGACAGAAATTTAAGAAATTTTCACACAGAATAATTTTTTTGTTAATGTTTTTAAACACGTTTTTTCTTAAATTGTTAAATTATTTTAAAAAATCTCTGTAAAATTAAAAAGCTTATTTTGTAAAAAAAATTGGTATATTTATAATTTCAAGACTGAATTTGAACACAAATGAAAAAATAATTAAAATGCCATTGTACAAATTTCTTTGAAGTTTACTAAGCGTTTTCATTACTGGCATGCATCACACATCGTAGTAAGCTGGCTATGGTTCTTACAAACGTGATTTTTGCAATTGGAACACACCGATTGAAATTTTTTATTATTTCCTCTGGACAAAATGCACAAAACCAGACATTATAAACAAAACTACCAATATGATTTGAGAGAGACAATCTAACACAAATACTATGGGGTCTCTTGGATACAAGTACTATGGCTGAAAGAAGAACAATCTAATTTGCTCTTGCTCATTTGAAGCCTAATAGAGATTAGATTCATGAACAAGACAAGTGCATTAAAATTAAAAAATATGTTTTGGGGTCAAATATGACCTCACGATAGCAGTTAGGCTTGATGGTGGTTGGCTCGCTTCCAATCTGAATGACTAGTTACCTGGTCTCCAGCTAGGGATGTTTAGCATTCTTTGGAAAAAATAACAATTAAGGGGTAGATACAAATAATGATAATGACGAACGAACAAAAACAAATATATTTTATCAAAAATTTAATAAATACTATTTCTTTTATATGCGTGCATTCAGAAAATTCCATAAATTCATAATATTGAATAAAAGAAAACAAAATTGTTTTCACTATCTGGTTCCCTTAAATGCCTATAAATTATAAAAATAAATATATTATATTTTCTCAATTTAAAATACATAGCTTAACCGATGGAATTCTTTCACATTTTAATGCAATTGCTTGAATGAATTATTTACATTAACTTTGCATGTAAGCTATACTCCATCTGTCTTATTTAAAAAATTCCTGCTTTTTATTCACTCACTTCTTAAAGTTAAAACTTAACCGATTCTGATGGTTCTTTTTTTATTTAAAATATAATTAATTGCAAGTTCTAAATCACTGTGAAGCTAAATATTTTATTTACAATTTTATTTTGGTTACATTCCGAGTTTTAGAATTGCATCAGTATGCTACAACTAAATTAATAGGAAATAATTGGTTCTAAACAGCTGATAACCTAATTGAGTTTCAAATAAATAACTTATTTACTTTACTCAACTATCAACAGATGATTTAAGTTATGTTATTGTTGATGTGTTTTAGGTCTGATTTGTTGCTGTTTATGGTGGTGTGTAATCAAACTATGATTGTTTTTAGGCTGTTTATTTTTGTTTAATTTAAAATAGAACTTATAATAATTATATGGTAGGCCTATATACTACTAATAGACAAATTATAGCCTATAAACATGCTATAGAAGATTTACTTTCAAAAACAGAAAAAATATAAATTCTATACTAATATAACAAAGGTAAAATGTGTTTGTATATATTATGTGGGGGGTAATCTCTAAAACGACTGAACCAATCGAAACAAAAAGCTACACTATCCCTGAGTAATATAGGCTAGAATTAATTTTGATAAAATAAATTTTTTTCAAATTAGTCGAAAAAAATCATAGGATGAACTTGGCGTTAAACTCATAGTTCGACAGCTGTAATACCAATAATAGGTAACATGATAAACAAAAACTAAAATTGAAAGATGATACTGATATCATTCAAAACGTACTGTGCCAAAGATGTTCACAAAAACATAGATTATGTGTGTTTGTTGCCATTAAGGCAGGTAAAATAAATTAAACATAATTTTAGGTTAGGCCTTGACTGATAAACCAACACATATCTCTTTACTGGATTTACATTCATTACCATAGAAACCAATTGAATATAATCAGACTAATATTATATTTCCATTAACAGCTGATTTCAAATTTTGAAACAACTAGTTTTGTATTTCTAACTTTGAGGTTAGGTTTTCGTAAACAATGCCAACAATCTGTGTTGAACGTAAAATAAAATAAATGAAAAAAATTAAACAAGCTTTCCTATTCATGAATAACATAAATAGACTCAAACTAAAAAATTAAAAAATAACCCACAGATAAAATGAATTCTTCCTCAGCGAATCTGATATTGTAATGAGACTTGATAGCTTGCAATCTTTTTACTTTTCACAAAATAAACATACCCAAAAAGCATGGGGCGTGATGTTTTCGGAACTTCGCAAGAGTACGCAACATGCTTTTTGGGTGTGTTTATTTTGTGAAAAGTAAAA
>JAGFPH010023116.1:0-12146 GCA_018207615.1 Philaenus spumarius
AATGATTAATAAATCCAACAGTCAACTAGTAACTAAAACAAGATATGTTGGAGTAATTACAGAGTCAACAAAATTGTTTACGATTCGATGACATCGACCTAAACGCACTATTATCAAATACGACCACGTTAAAACGCATCAAACGAAAAGATTAATAAATCCAACAAATTTATATATAAATATAAGTGAAATTGTCACAAAAATATCCAGGTGATGATTTTTGTTTGTTTTAGATATAAATTGTCAAGGCTCTATACGATATTTTTTTGAAGTTAATATAAAACATAACACTTTTTGCCTTTTGTCACAGCACTGCAGCTCATTTATTTTACAACCTGTACGCTGCGCGCGGAATATCTTGAGCTGTGGCAACCGTTAAAATTTGAACAATCATTTACAGGATGGGCTGGGGAAAGGGACGTTCCAGCGCATGTGCGACCTTGTACTAACCTGACATGAAAACATTTGTCACGTAGGTGTCGCTGAGTAAAAGCAGTTTTTCTACGTTGTGAATGAGTTTTACAGTACTTTGTTTTTTTATGTAAATCTGCAATTATGAAGATGTTAGGTTTAATTTTACTCAGTTGTAAATATAGTTTTTTCTTTTTTTAATTTGAACAGTGGACTTGAAACCAAATGTAGAATTGAATTATACATTTGATATTTTTTGTAGGCTTAGATCATCTGTAATTATTCAAGTATTTTATCATATTCTAAAATTAAACGATGTGCTTTTTAAAACCAAATAGTTTTCTTATTTATAAACATATACTACTATTTTCATATTAGTCTTTATCGGTTTAAAAACGCTTGAATAATTTATATGATTATTATATTTCTAAAGCAGTACATTTCTCATCAAAAGGGTAAACTTACAATTAAAAAAAAAATTCGACAAGGAATAATCAAATAGGGTTGTACATTAAAAAAGATAATACTTCTGTATACTAGCTATCATAATTTACTGTACTGCCAAAGTGAGTTAGTGATAGCACGATGTTTGTGGCAAGGCTAGTAGTACGCTGCGCGTTGTTTATTTGGCAAGACGGACGGCCTCCTCCCCTCCAGTGACGTAGGCCTTGGCTCAAGATATTCCGCGCGCATTGCAAAAGCGTGAACCAAGTGCCATCAACAGCTTTCATTTCGTTGCCTCGGCAGCAAGATATGAGCCTTTAAGACCCCAAAAATATAAAACCTATGTGTCCCTGCTACGGGTTTCTTACAATAACTATTTTATACCCTTGTAGAGTACACAACACAGCGGCGTGATTGTGCTCAATTTGATTTGGAAGAAGACTATTGCAAACGTTACCATGGTAACAAAATAAACAAATTACTTCCACACTGATGAAATATAGATAGGCTATCGAAAATCTCGGTCGAGTTCATTAGCGGGCAAAACCAAAACAGAGGGCAACAAAAAACCGTGAACATTTTACTTTTTCGCGTATATTTTGTAATCCGTTGGACGCAACGCTAAAGGCTACTTTCAACGGAAAGTTGTAGTAAATTTAACACACTTTAAAATGAGACTTTTGCAGTCTTGATCAGTGCATTTTTAACTGAGAAATATAGAAAAATCCACAGAAATGTTTGTTTGTTTTAAATTTATAATTTTGTCATTTTAAAAGTTAAAGCTTCGGAATTGTGTAAAATGACAGTTAATGGCATGTAGATTAACCACGCACAACTCGGGCCATAACGGATTTTGCAAAGCAAATGTTAAAACATTTTCAAACGGATTCTTTAAGTAGAGATCATGGGCTTCAAAACGAGTATTTTATATTTCCGTAAAGATTCTGAGAAGTTGTTTAAAAATGGTCCTGAACACGACCAACGATTTTTTTTTAAATTTTTTTTTTGGGTTTAACGTTATGCTGTTTTGCACTTAAGGCTAATGAAGACGGGACCTACAGTTTTACGTGGAATCCGAACCACAGCCAACGATGTCTGTTAAGAAACTATTTAGAAAATTATTCGGGGTCAATGGGAATTGAACCCCGGAACTTTTCCATTGATGGTTGCCACGACGATTGATAAAGCATTGACGCCTTAACAATCACGGCCACCGTGGCTACGACCAAAGATTTACAAAATATAGGCGAAAATCTCAAAAAATTCAAAATTTTCACGGTTTTTGTTGTTTCAATAATTACACAATAAAAAAATCATTGCTTCCAATGGTGGTATTTTCAACTACAAACTATTCCTCTGGTAATTTTTTACTTTCTCCCCCTATACCATAGTATATGGAGAAAGTATTGTATTCGTCAAAATTTTCGAGTTTGAGTTTTTGGTGGAAATATCCGTTTTGGGTTCCCCTGAACCTAAAAAAGTGGTTTTCGGAGTGATGTCTGTGTGTATGTCTGTGGGTGGGGGTGTCTGTGTGTGGGTGTGTGTGTGTCTGTGTGTAGATGTTAACAGTCCTAGAGCCTAAACCAGTCGTCCGATTTTGATGAAATTTGGTATGGAGGTACTAATCCACGGTGTATCCATGCGTTTTTTCATTTTTGTGAATTTTTTATTTTTAAGGGTAATTTTCCCATAAAAACCCTTAAAATAACGGAAAAACCAACTTTTCTCAAAACAGCTCTAACAATTTGATTAAAATTTTATAGTTTATTAGGGAACTAAAGTACTATAAACTATAAAATTTTAATCAAAATCGTTCGAGCCGTTTTTGAGAAAAGTGAATTTATGGATTTTTATGGGAAAATTACTCTTAAAAATTTATTAAGTTCCTATAATGAGGGAGAAAGTATGTGTCAGTTTCCTGATACCGTTTATTTTACAAATACTGCCTATTTTTACCTAAAGATGTAGAGTAAATTTAACGCGTAGCTTGTGGAAGTAAATGGGAACGCCGAAATCTAATTGCGTCTGCAGGTCGAACTGATGGAATTCTTTTAAAAAATATTAGAGAGAGCAAAATAGTAGCCAAAAATTATGTGTTTCCTTTACTCATATTAGGTATATAAGGTTATTGTGCTTATTTATTTCGTAAAGTAGGATGTTTGTTGATTTAGTTTCTATTTGTTAGCCCTGAACAATTGTTTCGTCTCGGAAGTGTCTGGGAGTAGTAATGTAATATTCATAGTTATTAATTAGTTTGACTTAACACTCGATATAAGTCACTTTGTCATTGTAAACTGATAAAATTTTTAAATTTTATAGAAAAACTTAAGTGTGTATAAAACGCATTCATTTCTTGTTGTCAGTTATAAAACAATAACGTACTTAAAAAATGATTGATCTACCCTGTCATGCACAACATGGAGTTTAATTATGAACGAATTGAGCTTGTTTTCCAATTACTTCATGGTCTAATGAGTTTCATCTAAACAAGTTTATGCCTACAAGGAAGTTTATTCAATTATTTTACTATCTAAGTTACTTTCTCTAGCTTTTAGAAACATTATATTTAATTAGTGATACAGATGTAGTAGCATTAGTAATTGTACCAATATTTAAATAGCTTACGTAATTTTTAAGAATGTAAAACCAAGTGCAGGTGTTGAACAGCTGTGTTTATAAAATGAATCAAAATACACTCTTTCAGTTTAAAATGCTGACTTTTAAAATACAGTAGTACTAATAAATAGGGTTAGGTACCTTAAAAGAAAATGTAAATTTTATAGGATTACTTATTTTACTGTCTGCTGTTACAACGAAATTTGTCAAAAACGATTATGTGAAGTTGAAATTTGACACCGTTATAAGTTATAACCATACATTCATAATTTAACCAAATAAATATATCCACTGTGGGTTTGGGAAGAGAGTGGAGGGTTAATACCAAAAAATAAATATTTTGTAATATTATCGCGTAAAAAGCCGTTTGAAATAGGTTTATTTTTTAATATAAAATGTAATACATTGTTCGAAAACCCATTGCTCCTCTATTCCCAAAAGCACTGCACCCACAACTTTGAAAACGCTGTGGCGTGAGAGGTGCTACAAAATGTGAATACACTAAACTATGACATACCATTCTTTGAAATTGGTAAAAATAAAAGTATCGAGAGCTTCACAATTCTATAAGCCTATTGCCCTATCTACTTATTAATAAATAATAGTCTTAGTCCAAGAAATCATTAAAGTAAGGAGGACCTAATGAAAGCGCTAAAATTGAAGATTTTACTGTTCATTTTATTTTTAGTTATGAAAACAGATAAACATTTTTTACCTATTATATATAGTACATCCTTAAACCTCGCTAAAGCTTCAACGCTATATTTTTAATAGAACACTTTCTAAAGCTTTTACTCCACTATACCAAGTTAGCTATTGTAATTAGAGTATACTTATATATACAAATGTTTTATGCAAAATTAAAACACAAAATAAATTTGTTTAATTATATGAATACAATTTTAGGAACAAAAACTTCACTATGGTAAATAGTACCTAACTTTGTAGCCTGTATATAAATAGGATATTCATTCAAAATGTAATTGCTCTGCCTCAATTAGTTTTGTAAATTAATACCTTATACAGTATTTATGATTTGTTTTAAAGATGACATTTAAAAAATATTTACTCGGAATTCGGTTATTTTCAAGGAAGGAAAATAAATGAGTTTTTACTTTTTTTTATTCGAAACCTATCTTAAAAGAGTGTAAAGAAATACTGTACTTACTAATTTATGGAAATAAAAACATTTCTTGCAGCTGCTATTATTTCTTCAATAAATTGTACCAAGCTCGTGTGATAGGCCTATATTTAGCTTAAAAGTAGTAAATCTTGAGGGAAGAAATTCCCATTTATTTCTTTAATAACCTATTTAAAAGTACGATAAACAATGAGCGAAAGCTATTGTAATACATTTGTTTTTACAAGATTCGGTAAAAAAACAAAGCATTTCCGTTAAACAAATTAGCTTAATATAAATTTGAAATCATTCCCCCATTCAAAAATAACGATCCTTACCAAAACCGGGCTGTTAAAATTAGATTTATTTAATATCTTCTCACATATACAGGAATTACCGACATCTCCAGTTCAAACTGTTCCCAGAAATGTCAGTGAAGTGAAAACGTCCTTACAGCCGGTTAGATTATCTTTCTCTAAATACATCGTACCAAATAACGTTCATTAACGTTTTGTACCGGTGACGACGAAGGTTAAACGAAACCAATGAATGGACCAATCTATTACTTCCATCAAGGAATCAAACGTTATCACAGGTTAAGACAGTCAAAGGTCTTGCGAGGACACGAGGGATATTGTGTTGTAGCATGTGTGTAGAACGTGACATTTGCGAATTTAGTTCAGGCGCCTACCCGACACAATGCTCGCACGTCACATCTTATTCCTGGGTCTCGTGATAAGAATAATGAAGCAAAACGTGTTCCACAATAAAAGGCGCGAGATTCGAGACAGAAAAAGGTTAACAACGGTAATATTTTAGCCCCGATGTTTTACCACCTGACCATTATGAGTGGGGCAAAACATCTTCCAAAATAAGCCGCCGATAACAATTGCGGAGCTTCGTGAAGAAATAACTAGATACATGCAACAACACCTTTTTACCACCGTGTCCGAAGATCTTCAACTACTACGAGAGTTGCCTAAAACTTAATGCAGAACATAACAAAGAACATGTGTTAAAAACTAATGTTCTCAGCTTCCTTTTACGTATTTTGTATATTTGTCTAAAAATAAGACATTAAAAACGATTACAATTTCAGTAGCCTACTATTTAATTTGCTACATGCCTGTGGTATTGCATTCGCTCATATTATTGTTATAATTAATTGTATTTGCTAGGATGTAAATAATTCAATAGTACAATCGTAGCGTTGCCTTATGAAGTCTACTAGCTGGCCCGACCCGGCTTTGCACGGATAGACAAATCAAAGTTAAATATATATTAACAAAAAATATATTATATCAATAAATATATTACACTATGTATTTCTTATGGGGATTTTTAGTAACTTTGACCCTCCTAACCTCCCCTAAAATTTCGAATTTTTTTAAAAACTTTTTCTTAGCGAGCACCTAGGGTCTTAGAGGAAGCTACATAATAAATTTCATTCCAATCCGTTCGGTGTTTCTTTTTAGTAACTTTGACCCCCCAAACCCCCCCTAAAATTTCGAATTTTTAAAACCCTTTCTTAGCGAGTACCTAGGGCTCTAGAGGAAGCTACATACCAAATGTCATTCCAATCCGTTCGATGGTTTTTTGTAGTAACTTTGACCCCCCCCAAACCTCCCCTAAAATTTCCAATTTTTTGAAAAACTTTCTTAGCGAGCACCTATGGACCTAGGGGAAGCTACATACCAAATTTCATTCCAATCCGTTCGATGGTTTTATAGAAATCGTGATTTTGTAACTTTGACCCCCCCAAACCCCCCTAAAATTTCGAATTTTTCGAAACCCTTTCTTAGCGGGCATCTATGGCCCTAGAGGAAGCTACATACCAAATTTCATTCCAATCCGTTCGGTAGGTTTAGATAAATCGTGATTTAGTAACTTTGACCCCCCAAAACACCTCCTAAAATTTCGAATTTTCGGAAACCCTTTCTTAGTGCGCGTCTAGAGCCTATAAAGAGTATTAGTGCCAAATTTGATGTTTGTAAGCCTCGTGGTTTTGGAGAAACTGTGATGAGTCAATGGTATTCGGCTTTTATAAGTAGCCTATAGATTAGTTGACGCGTTCCGGAGACCTCCATCTTCTAGAATTACTATGAAGTACATTATAATAATTAATTATTTTCAATTATTGAATAATGGAAGAAATGTTAAGCATATTTACTAATGTAATTGTATATTATGCTGTTGCTGTTAAGATGCCTACAAGACCAGTTGCAATTAGAAAAAGGATTAAAAATTTAAGTGCATGTGATGACAAAGACTTTTTCAAGGAAATTGGCTTGAACAAAACCACTGCTACAAGAGTGTTTTGAACACCGTACAAACAAAAATCATGCCAGATCGTGCCAGATGTTTATTATTATTGTTGCAGTTCTTTTACGTAAATACTTCATTATTTTAATTTATTTATTTGTTTTTTTCTTTAACTGTAAAGTTAAATTGTAAGTAAGCTATTTATTTTTGTATGGACAATAAAACGATTGTGTGAGAAAATTAAAAGAACTGGCCTCATTTTCCCCCTAGTAACTTATACAAAATATATATTTTAGATTTAAATTAAATTAAACTTATTGGACTATGTTGATAAGTTTTGTGATACTTACAGATCCAATGGCTATATAAGTTTTGTCTAAATAAATACCACTGACTGTTTGATTTTTATTGCAACTGTTTATATATTTTTTAAATACCATTCAGAAATTTGATCCAACAAAAATGGTCTGGCAGGGTTACATTAAGTAATGCAGTCAACAATGCCTTATTCGTGTTAAGGGCATTTTCAAAGCTTTTGCATATAAAAAGACCTTTTGCTCAGGGCATTTTTAAAAGGTTATATATACCCTTCTAACTTTTAAACGGTTAGGTTAGTCGCATAAAAAAAACACCGAACAGCTTAAAATGTTTAGTACAGTTCAAAATTACCAAGAAATGTAGGGTGTTTCATAAGAAATTTGAAAGTTGGTCGCCTTATTGGAAAATGGCAAATAGTTACAAACATTAAACTACAAATTTGTCAATGTATCAGAAAACAAGGGAAGGTTCCCCATTGAAATGTCAGATTATAATTTACAAGATAGCAATGGTGGCCCATTAAAAAAAAGACAACCCTGTATAGTGTGCCATAATTTTCACCAGAGGGTTTGGTATTCCTATTTTAAACGTTCTGGTTTTGATCGTTAAAATTTGTGGACATGTTCATAATGTTGCTTACGAATTTATTTTTGTAGTCATAAATTAAATATTAAACGGGCAAACCAAAATACACATATTAAAGTCTACTTCACGGATGTAGCGATGTAAACTGCAACTTATATTTATTTAACCTTGATCGAATTATCGAAATCAGCAGGGCTATTTTTGAGATAGCTGGAACATCAGAAAGCCAATAAGTATTTTCTTACTAATCGATGATTGTAATTACAGTTCATTGTCTTAACACTTTCACTTAGGATAACGTAAAGTATAGTCGTTGCTAGACACATTACGGAAAGGCAGATCCAGTGGGCGGAATGGATTTGGCACGAAGCGGCGCTACACTATAAGTGAACTGCATAAAAGTTTCTACTCTAGTGGAAACGTGTAATGTTCACGAATAGCAAAGTGACTAAGAAAACAAAATTCAATGCCCGCTAGAAAACAAAGACTTACATTTGGGTCTGCAACATTGACGGGAACATCGTCGCCTTCAGGTCGAGTGCCAACTGAGTTTATATTTAGACAGCTAAGACTCTTTCGACACATTATATAACGCAAACCGGTTCCTTTACTGCCTTGATGCTGTTTTAACTCGGGTAATAATGTTTGGAAGACTAATTGGCCGAATCCTCAATCTAATACAGTTTTCGGAAATAGCCCTTTTATACAGGATTTCATAGGTGACATAAAATTCATGAAGACTGGAATAGGCTTAAAATAGGCGAATTGGTGTCGATTAAAATAAGATGTTTTTAAATCGTTTTAAAGTAGGCGAACTGGTGTGGATTGAAACTAAGTGAATTTGTATGGCTTTAAAGTAGGTGAATTGGTGTCGTTTAAAATAAGATGCTTTTAAATGGATTTAAAGTAGGCGAACTGGTGAGGATTGAAATTAAGTGAATTTGTATGGTTTTAAAAAGTAGGCGAACTCTAGGGAAATTAAAGTAGACGAATTGGTGTGATTTAAAGTGGGCGAATCTGTACGACTTTAAAGTAGGCGAAATGGTGTGGAATTTAAGTGGACAACTAACTGTAACTGTATTTCATCTTCAACTTAAATAAATATCTTAATTGCGAATAAACCGATGGACAAAATTAAATGGATATTGAGTAAGTTTTGCTTAGGACCTTCAATGCTGATTTTTTTTTAAATTTTCACTATTCACCGTACCGTTCTACTTAAAAGTGGCAAAAGCTTCCAGACGCTTCTACTTTCAATCCTTTACAGCATTATAATTATAATTTACTACGTAGAACATTAGGTGGGTAAAGCTGTACCTAAACCAAGTCTGATATTATTTTTCTAAGGTAAAAGGTGAGATTTTTCATCGGCCTGAGTGTTTAAACTATTCGTGAACATCTATGTAAAAACGTAAGTTAGTGTAACTTTATTTAATGACGACTTATAGGTTATCAGTGAACGGAAAAGTTAACCACATCATACATTCGATTGAAATTGTAGAATAAAATTAATTAAATTGTAAACGGAATTCGCTGTAATAGCTGTATTGGGTAATTTTTCACACAGTAAATGTGGTTCATTTTTATCAGAAACATATACAAACAGACAGTTGTTTTATTTACCGTTAACTAGGCAACGCCCAGTCCTCTCCAAGCCAACGCTTTAGTAATCAAGTACTTGTTGGCTGAGCAAAAACTAACTGACGTCAATCGCTATCGCTTGACCCTTGAATAAATTTAACCAAAGCCAAGCAATAAAGAAACGATTATCGTTCGGGAATTTTTCAAACTTCGTTATGTTTTCTACTATGTGTGTGAATATTTTGAAAAAACTACAGTTAAAAACAAAACAGCTTCTATATAATTGTTTTTCTATTCGTGTTATACACGACAAGTTTTGTATTAATGTTCAAGTACATTTGAGATTTAACGACAGTTATTTTTACTTTCTCCACCCTATACGTAGTATATGGAGAAAGTATTGTTTTCGTAAAAATGTTCGAATTTGAATTTTCAGTTGAATTATCTGTTTTGGTGCTCCCAGAACACCAAAAAGTTGTTTAGTGCAATTATCTGGGTTGGTGCTCCCTGAACCCAAAAATATTTTTAGTGGAATTTTTTGTTTTGGTCCTCCCTGAACCCAAAAAAGTGTTTTTAACGTGGTGTCTGTCTGTCAGTGTGTCAGTATGTATACACGACCAGAGAGGACACTATTGGTCCGATTTTCATGAAATTTGGTATGTAGGTACTAAACCCTAATATCTCCAGGCGTTTTTTCATTTTTTGGAATTTTTAATTTTTAAGGGTAATTTACCCCTAAAAACCCATAAAAAACGACAAAAATGCAAATTTCTCAAAAACGGCTCTAACGATTTTGATCAAATTTTCAGTATTTATAGTGCTTAAGATGCCAAACAAAATGACACCACCCGATTTTATCAAAACTTCGGCGTTTTATAATTATGGGGAAATGTTAAAAAATAAACAAGTTTATGTTGTCAATCTAGCATCGCGGCGACGGCCGCACGAGGTAGCACAACTGTAGCGAGCACGGCCACTAATTCAAAGGTCGTGCGATCGAATCCCGCCTGAGACAATAATTTTTTTATACGATTGACGTAGGTAGAATATTATTTTTTTTTGTTTTGTTCTAAAAAGTAGGAAATAAATTATTTAAAAAAATATAATTTTGACTACAGTAAGTTGGGAGAAAGTTTGTGTCAGTTAACTGATACCATTTATTGTAGACAAAATAGTAATTTCCTTGTATTTTGAGGCCGATTTTAATTACGCTCAATTTTTTCTCCGGAAGTATATATCTTCAGCATAACATATTGCACTTTGCTTTTGTTAAAACTATGCTTCACTAAGATACATATATTGAGTTGCGTAAGTTATGTTGTTATGCATTTTTGAAAGTAAACAAAAACTAAAAAGGTTTCAGAAAAGGCGTGTTGATTAAAATGCAAAATATTCTTAAATGGCTGACATAAATTAGAAATCATAATACAGTATACCGATTGAGGAACCTACTCTATGTAAAAATACTATTTTATTAAGATTTAAAAAAAGTTATTCGCCATCTTGAATGTAGGCCCTAACTTTGTTTTTTTTAAACGGGAAGGCGGTCATGAGATGCATCAATTCGATGTAGAATTTCAAGAGCAAACCAACGGTGAAATTTGCCGATTAAAAATGGCGGCCAAAAAACAACGAAATCGTGTTTTCCGATTTCGCCCCATTTTACTGTACTATTTTATATTTTTTTATATGAATTACTATTCTTTTTGGATTTAGAATTAAATAAGATTTCAAATATTTGTTTGAACGGCTCGAAATCAATTTTGAAAAAATCAAAATGGCTGTAATTGGAAATGTTTAAACACTCCCAAATATCGTTGTGAGGCATATCGTTTGAAAGATTATTTAATTCTAAATACAAAAAGAATATTAATTAGTAGCCTAAAAAATAGTACAGTAAAATTGGGCAAAATCAGAAAACATAATTTCGTTGTTTTTTGGCCGTCGTGTTTATTCGGTTAAAGATATGGATGTGCAAATTTCACTGTTGGGTTTCTCTTCAAATTCTACATCAAAATGATGTATCACATGACCACCATTTAAAGAAACAAAGTTAAATTCAAGATGGCGGATAACATTTTTTTTAAATCTTAATAAAATAGTATTTTTTCATAGAGTAGGTTCCTCGATCTCATCTACCTTCAAATTTGCTTTATATACGAAATATTCAGCCGTTTCCAAACTTTCCGGACACCCGGCATGTACTTTATTGATAGATTTCTCGTATAGGATTTGTTTATGTTAAACATTCACTCAGATAGAAATGCCTTGGTTTCAGAATGTTTTAATTGTAAATGCATTTAAATACTCAATATAAACTGTTGTCATCCATGTGACTTTATAATTTTTACCCAGGTATATTCTTACGTTGTC
The DNA here is from genome assembly GCA_018207615.1 of Philaenus spumarius. Lineage (NCBI taxonomy): Eukaryota > Metazoa > Arthropoda > Insecta > Hemiptera > Aphrophoridae > Philaenus > Philaenus spumarius. The sequence continues at coordinate 11,711 of JAGFPH010023116.1, forward strand.
ATTCAATCATTTTTGCATGAAAATTCCAGCCCTGAATTTCTAAGTGTTGTTGTTGAGAAGAGAAAGGTATCTTTCAGCTACAAGCCCCGTCAATTCCGCTCAAACTGTTTTAACACTTTCCTTTTCAAACGCGCCTCGATCATTCGTTACAATCGTCTCACGCGACCTTGCACCAAAACCTCCTACATTCAAGTACGCAAATGATGACTTCTTCGTCGAAAAGAAATGTCCAATTAGGTTGTATCATTACATTATTTGTTTGATAAAGTTAGAACAGGCTAATTATTAGAGTTGCTATGTTGTTAATTGACCAAATATGAATAATATATAAGTACATGTATGCATATAAAACCTTAGGGTACATAACCTAATCAGCTATGGAATGTTTCAGCTTCGTTATTTTGTAATCAGAGATTTTAACGAACGGATACGGAGA
>JAGFPH010023117.1:0-12146 GCA_018207615.1 Philaenus spumarius
AATGATTAATAAATCCAACAGTCAACTAGTAACTAAAACAAGATATGTTGGAGTAATTACAGAGTCAACAAAATTGTTTACGATTCGATGACATCGACCTAAACGCACTATTATCAAATACGACCACGTTAAAACGCATCAAACGAAAAGATTAATAAATCCAACAAATTTATATATAAATATAAGTGAAATTGTCACAAAAATATCCAGGTGATGATTTTTGTTTGTTTTAGATATAAATTGTCAAGGCTCTATACGATATTTTTTTGAAGTTAATATAAAACATAACACTTTTTGCCTTTTGTCACAGCACTGCAGCTCATTTATTTTACAACCTGTACGCTGCGCGCGGAATATCTTGAGCTGTGGCAACCGTTAAAATTTGAACAATCATTTACAGGATGGGCTGGGGAAAGGGACGTTCCAGCGCATGTGCGACCTTGTACTAACCTGACATGAAAACATTTGTCACGTAGGTGTCGCTGAGTAAAAGCAGTTTTTCTACGTTGTGAATGAGTTTTACAGTACTTTGTTTTTTTATGTAAATCTGCAATTATGAAGATGTTAGGTTTAATTTTACTCAGTTGTAAATATAGTTTTTTCTTTTTTTAATTTGAACAGTGGACTTGAAACCAAATGTAGAATTGAATTATACATTTGATATTTTTTGTAGGCTTAGATCATCTGTAATTATTCAAGTATTTTATCATATTCTAAAATTAAACGATGTGCTTTTTAAAACCAAATAGTTTTCTTATTTATAAACATATACTACTATTTTCATATTAGTCTTTATCGGTTTAAAAACGCTTGAATAATTTATATGATTATTATATTTCTAAAGCAGTACATTTCTCATCAAAAGGGTAAACTTACAATTAAAAAAAAAATTCGACAAGGAATAATCAAATAGGGTTGTACATTAAAAAAGATAATACTTCTGTATACTAGCTATCATAATTTACTGTACTGCCAAAGTGAGTTAGTGATAGCACGATGTTTGTGGCAAGGCTAGTAGTACGCTGCGCGTTGTTTATTTGGCAAGACGGACGGCCTCCTCCCCTCCAGTGACGTAGGCCTTGGCTCAAGATATTCCGCGCGCATTGCAAAAGCGTGAACCAAGTGCCATCAACAGCTTTCATTTCGTTGCCTCGGCAGCAAGATATGAGCCTTTAAGACCCCAAAAATATAAAACCTATGTGTCCCTGCTACGGGTTTCTTACAATAACTATTTTATACCCTTGTAGAGTACACAACACAGCGGCGTGATTGTGCTCAATTTGATTTGGAAGAAGACTATTGCAAACGTTACCATGGTAACAAAATAAACAAATTACTTCCACACTGATGAAATATAGATAGGCTATCGAAAATCTCGGTCGAGTTCATTAGCGGGCAAAACCAAAACAGAGGGCAACAAAAAACCGTGAACATTTTACTTTTTCGCGTATATTTTGTAATCCGTTGGACGCAACGCTAAAGGCTACTTTCAACGGAAAGTTGTAGTAAATTTAACACACTTTAAAATGAGACTTTTGCAGTCTTGATCAGTGCATTTTTAACTGAGAAATATAGAAAAATCCACAGAAATGTTTGTTTGTTTTAAATTTATAATTTTGTCATTTTAAAAGTTAAAGCTTCGGAATTGTGTAAAATGACAGTTAATGGCATGTAGATTAACCACGCACAACTCGGGCCATAACGGATTTTGCAAAGCAAATGTTAAAACATTTTCAAACGGATTCTTTAAGTAGAGATCATGGGCTTCAAAACGAGTATTTTATATTTCCGTAAAGATTCTGAGAAGTTGTTTAAAAATGGTCCTGAACACGACCAACGATTTTTTTTTAAATTTTTTTTTTGGGTTTAACGTTATGCTGTTTTGCACTTAAGGCTAATGAAGACGGGACCTACAGTTTTACGTGGAATCCGAACCACAGCCAACGATGTCTGTTAAGAAACTATTTAGAAAATTATTCGGGGTCAATGGGAATTGAACCCCGGAACTTTTCCATTGATGGTTGCCACGACGATTGATAAAGCATTGACGCCTTAACAATCACGGCCACCGTGGCTACGACCAAAGATTTACAAAATATAGGCGAAAATCTCAAAAAATTCAAAATTTTCACGGTTTTTGTTGTTTCAATAATTACACAATAAAAAAATCATTGCTTCCAATGGTGGTATTTTCAACTACAAACTATTCCTCTGGTAATTTTTTACTTTCTCCCCCTATACCATAGTATATGGAGAAAGTATTGTATTCGTCAAAATTTTCGAGTTTGAGTTTTTGGTGGAAATATCCGTTTTGGGTTCCCCTGAACCTAAAAAAGTGGTTTTCGGAGTGATGTCTGTGTGTATGTCTGTGGGTGGGGGTGTCTGTGTGTGGGTGTGTGTGTGTCTGTGTGTAGATGTTAACAGTCCTAGAGCCTAAACCAGTCGTCCGATTTTGATGAAATTTGGTATGGAGGTACTAATCCACGGTGTATCCATGCGTTTTTTCATTTTTGTGAATTTTTTATTTTTAAGGGTAATTTTCCCATAAAAACCCTTAAAATAACGGAAAAACCAACTTTTCTCAAAACAGCTCTAACAATTTGATTAAAATTTTATAGTTTATTAGGGAACTAAAGTACTATAAACTATAAAATTTTAATCAAAATCGTTCGAGCCGTTTTTGAGAAAAGTGAATTTATGGATTTTTATGGGAAAATTACTCTTAAAAATTTATTAAGTTCCTATAATGAGGGAGAAAGTATGTGTCAGTTTCCTGATACCGTTTATTTTACAAATACTGCCTATTTTTACCTAAAGATGTAGAGTAAATTTAACGCGTAGCTTGTGGAAGTAAATGGGAACGCCGAAATCTAATTGCGTCTGCAGGTCGAACTGATGGAATTCTTTTAAAAAATATTAGAGAGAGCAAAATAGTAGCCAAAAATTATGTGTTTCCTTTACTCATATTAGGTATATAAGGTTATTGTGCTTATTTATTTCGTAAAGTAGGATGTTTGTTGATTTAGTTTCTATTTGTTAGCCCTGAACAATTGTTTCGTCTCGGAAGTGTCTGGGAGTAGTAATGTAATATTCATAGTTATTAATTAGTTTGACTTAACACTCGATATAAGTCACTTTGTCATTGTAAACTGATAAAATTTTTAAATTTTATAAAAAAACTTAAGTGTGTATAAAACGCATTCATTTCTTGTTGTCAGTTATAAAACAATAACGTACTTAAAAAATGATTGATCTACCCTGTCATGCACAACATGGAGTTTAATTATGAACGAATTGAGCTTGTTTTCCAATTACTTCATGGTCTAATGAGTTTCATCTAAACAAGTTTATGCCTACAAGGAAGTTTATTCAATTATTTTACTATCTAAGTTACTTTCTCTAGCTTTTAGAAACATTCTATTTAATTAGTGATACAGATGTAGTAGCATTAGTAATTGTACCAATATTTAAATAGCTTACGTAATTTTTAAGAATGTAAAACCAAGTGCAGGTGTTGAACAGCTGTGTTTATAAAATGAATCAAAATACACTCTTTCAGTTTAAAATGCTGACTTTTAAAATACAGTAGTACTAATAAATAGGGTTAGGTACCTTAAAAGAAAATGTAAATTTTATAGGATTACTTATTTTACTGTCTGCTGTTACAACGAAATTTGTCAAAAACGATTATGTGAAGTTGAAATTTGACACCGTTATAAGTTATAACCATACATTCATAATTTAACCAAATAAATATATCCACTGTGGGTTTGGGAAGAGAGTGGAGGGTTAATACCAAAAAATAAATATTTTGTAATATTATCGCGTAAAAAGCCGTTTGAAATAGGTTTATTTTTTAATATAAAATGTAATACATTGTTCGAAAACCCATTGCTCCTCTATTCCCAAAAGCACTGCACCCACAACTTTGAAAACGCTGTGGCGTGAGAGGTGCTACAAAATGTGAATACACTAAACTATGACATACCATTCTTTGAAATTGGTAAAAATAAAAGTATCGAGAGCTTCACAATTCTATAAGCCTATTGCCCTATCTACTTATTAATAAATAATAGTCTTAGTCCAAGAAATCATTAAAGTAAGGAGGACCTAATGAAAGCGCTAAAATTGAAGATTTTACTGTTCATTTTATTTTTAGTTATGAAAACAGATAAACATTTTTTACCTATTATATATAGTACATCCTTAAACCTCGCTAAAGCTTCAACGCTATATTTTTAATAGAACACTTTCTAAAGCTTTTACTCCACTATACCAAGTTAGCTATTGTAATTAGAGTATACTTATATATACAAATGTTTTATGCAAAATTAAAACACAAAATAAATTTGTTTAATTATATGAATACAATTTTAGGAACAAAAACTTCACTATGGTAAATAGTACCTAACTTTGTAGCCTGTATATAAATAGGATATTCATTCAAAATGTAATTGCTCTGCCTCAATTAGTTTTGTAAATTAATACCTTATACAGTATTTATGATTTGTTTTAAAGATGACATTTAAAAAATATTTACTCGGAATTCGGTTATTTTCAAGGAAGGAAAATAAATGAGTTTTTACTTTTTTTTATTCGAAACCTATCTTAAAAGAGTGTAAAGAAATACTGTACTTACTAATTTATGGAAATAAAAACATTTCTTGCAGCTGCTATTATTTCTTCAATAAATTGTACCAAGCTCGTGTGATAGGCCTATATTTAGCTTAAAAGTAGTAAATCTTGAGGGAAGAAATTCCCATTTATTTCTTTAATAACCTATTTAAAAGTACGATAAACAATGAGCGAAAGCTATTGTAATACATTTGTTTTTACAAGATTCGGTAAAAAAACAAAGCATTTCCGTTAAACAAATTAGCTTAATATAAATTTGAAATCATTCCCCCATTCAAAAATAACGATCCTTACCAAAACCGGGCTGTTAAAATTAGATTTATTTAATATCTTCTCACATATACAGGAATTACCGACATCTCCAGTTCAAACTGTTCCCAGAAATGTCAGTGAAGTGAAAACGTCCTTACAGCCGGTTAGATTATCTTTCTCTAAATACATCGTACCAAATAACGTTCATTAACGTTTTGTACCGGTGACGACGAAGGTTAAACGAAACCAATGAATGGACCAATCTATTACTTCCATCAAGGAATCAAACGTTATCACAGGTTAAGACAGTCAAAGGTCTTGCGAGGACACGAGGGATATTGTGTTGTAGCATGTGTGTAGAACGTGACATTTGCGAATTTAGTTCAGGCGCCTACCCGACACAATGCTCGCACGTCACATCTTATTCCTGGGTCTCGTGATAAGAATAATGAAGCAAAACGTGTTCCACAATAAAAGGCGCGAGATTCGAGACAGAAAAAGGTTAACAACGGTAATATTTTAGCCCCGATGTTTTACCACCTGACCATTATGAGTGGGGCAAAACATCTTCCAAAATAAGCCGCCGATAACAATTGCGGAGCTTCGTGAAGAAATAACTAGATACATGCAACAACACCTTTTTACCACCGTGTCCGAAGATCTTCAACTACTACGAGAGTTGCCTAAAACTTAATGCAGAACATAACAAAGAACATGTGTTAAAAACTAATGTTCTCAGCTTCCTTTTACGTATTTTGTATATTTGTCTAAAAATAAGACATTAAAAACGATTACAATTTCAGTAGCCTACTATTTAATTTGCTACATGCCTGTGGTATTGCATTCGCTCATATTATTGTTATAATTAATTGTATTTGCTAGGATGTAAATAATTCAATAGTACAATCGTAGCGTTGCCTTATGAAGTCTACTAGCTGGCCCGACCCGGCTTTGCACGGATAGACAAATCAAAGTTAAATATATATTAACAAAAAATATATTATATCAATAAATATATTACACTATGTATTTCTTATGGGGATTTTTAGTAACTTTGACCCTCCTAACCTCCCCTAAAATTTCGAATTTTTTTAAAAACTTTTTCTTAGCGAGCACCTAGGGTCTTAGAGGAAGCTACATAATAAATTTCATTCCAATCCGTTCGGTGTTTCTTTTTAGTAACTTTGACCCCCCAAACCCCCCCTAAAATTTCGAATTTTTAAAACCCTTTCTTAGCGAGTACCTAGGGCTCTAGAGGAAGCTACATACCAAATGTCATTCCAATCCGTTCGATGGTTTTTTGTAGTAACTTTGACCCCCCCCAAACCTCCCCTAAAATTTCCAATTTTTTGAAAAACTTTCTTAGCGAGCACCTATGGACCTAGGGGAAGCTACATACCAAATTTCATTCCAATCCGTTCGATGGTTTTATAGAAATCGTGATTTTGTAACTTTGACCCCCCCAAACCCCCCTAAAATTTCGAATTTTTCGAAACCCTTTCTTAGCGGGCATCTATGGCCCTAGAGGAAGCTACATACCAAATTTCATTCCAATCCGTTCGGTAGGTTTAGATAAATCGTGATTTAGTAACTTTGACCCCCCAAAACACCTCCTAAAATTTCGAATTTTCGGAAACCCTTTCTTAGTGCGCGTCTAGAGCCTATAAAGAGTATTAGTGCCAAATTTGATGTTTGTAAGCCTCGTGGTTTTGGAGAAACTGTGATGAGTCAATGGTATTCGGCTTTTATAAGTAGCCTATAGATTAGTTGACGCGTTCCGGAGACCTCCATCTTCTAGAATTACTATGAAGTACATTATAATAATTAATTATTTTCAATTATTGAATAATGGAAGAAATGTTAAGCATATTTACTAATGTAATTGTATATTATGCTGTTGCTGTTAAGATGCCTACAAGACCAGTTGCAATTAGAAAAAGGATTAAAAATTTAAGTGCATGTGATGACAAAGACTTTTTCAAGGAAATTGGCTTGAACAAAACCACTGCTACAAGAGTGTTTTGAACACCGTACAAACAAAAATCATGCCAGATCGTGCCAGATGTTTATTATTATTGTTGCAGTTCTTTTACGTAAATACTTCATTATTTTAATTTATTTATTTGTTTTTTTCTTTAACTGTAAAGTTAAATTGTAAGTAAGCTATTTATTTTTGTATGGACAATAAAACGATTGTGTGAGAAAATTAAAAGAACTGGCCTCATTTTCCCCCTAGTAACTTATACAAAATATATATTTTAGATTTAAATTAAATTAAACTTATTGGACTATGTTGATAAGTTTTGTGATACTTACAGATCCAATGGCTATATAAGTTTTGTCTAAATAAATACCACTGACTGTTTGATTTTTATTGCAACTGTTTATATATTTTTTAAATACCATTCAGAAATTTGATCCAACAAAAATGGTCTGGCAGGGTTACATTAAGTAATGCAGTCAACAATGCCTTATTCGTGTTAAGGGCATTTTCAAAGCTTTTGCATATAAAAAGACCTTTTGCTCAGGGCATTTTTAAAAGGTTATATATACCCTTCTAACTTTTAAACGGTTAGGTTAGTCGCATAAAAAAAACACCGAACAGCTTAAAATGTTTAGTACAGTTCAAAATTACCAAGAAATGTAGGGTGTTTCATAAGAAATTTGAAAGTTGGTCGCCTTATTGGAAAATGGCAAATAGTTACAAACATTAAACTACAAATTTGTCAATGTATCAGAAAACAAGGGAAGGTTCCCCATTGAAATGTCAGATTATAATTTACAAGATAGCAATGGTGGCCCATTAAAAAAAAGACAACCCTGTATAGTGTGCCATAATTTTCACCAGAGGGTTTGGTATTCCTATTTTAAACGTTCTGGTTTTGATCGTTAAAATTTGTGGACATGTTCATAATGTTGCTTACGAATTTATTTTTGTAGTCATAAATTAAATATTAAACGGGCAAACCAAAATACACATATTAAAGTCTACTTCACGGATGTAGCGATGTAAACTGCAACTTATATTTATTTAACCTTGATCGAATTATCGAAATCAGCAGGGCTATTTTTGAGATAGCTGGAACATCAGAAAGCCAATAAGTATTTTCTTACTAATCGATGATTGTAATTACAGTTCATTGTCTTAACACTTTCACTTAGGATAACGTAAAGTATAGTCGTTGCTAGACACATTACGGAAAGGCAGATCCAGTGGGCGGAATGGATTTGGCACGAAGCGGCGCTACACTATAAGTGAACTGCATAAAAGTTTCTACTCTAGTGGAAACTTGTAATGTTCACGAATAGCAAAGTGACTAAGAAAACAAAATTCAATGCCCGCTTGAAAACAAAGACTTACATTTGGGTCTGCAACATTGACGGGAACATCGTCGCCTTCAGGTCGAGTGCCAACTGAGTTTATATTTAGACAGCTAAGACTCTTTCGACACATTATATAACGCAAACCGGTTCCTTTACTGCCTTGATGCTGTTTTAACTCGGGTAATAATGTTTGGAAGACTAATTGGCCGAATCCTCAATCTAATACAGTTTTCGGAAATAGCCCTTTTATACAGGATTTCATAGGTGACATAAAATTCATGAAGACTGGAATAGGCTTAAAATAGGCGAATTGGTGTCGATTAAAATAAGATGTTTTTAAATCGTTTTAAAGTAGGCGAACTGGTGTGGATTGAAACTAAGTGAATTTGTATGGCTTTAAAGTAGGTGAATTGGTGTCGTTTAAAATAAGATGCTTTTAAATGGATTTAAAGTAGGCGAACTGGTGAGGATTGAAATTAAGTGAATTTGTATGGTTTTAAAAAGTAGGCGAACTCTAGGGAAATTAAAGTAGACGAATTGGTGTGATTTAAAGTGGGCGAATCTGTACGACTTTAAAGTAGGCGAAATGGTGTGGAATTTAAGTGGACAACTAACTGTAACTGTATTTCATCTTCAACTTAAATAAATATCTTAATTGCGAATAAACCGATGGACAAAATTAAATGGATATTGAGTAAGTTTTGCTTAGGACCTTCAATGCTGATTTTTTTTTAAATTTTCACTATTCACCGTACCGTTCTACTTAAAAGTGGCAAAAGCTTCCAGACGCTTCTACTTTCAATCCTTTACAGCATTATAATTATAATTTACTACGTAGAACATTAGGTGGGTAAAGCTGTACCTAAACCAAGTCTGATATTATTTTTCTAAGGTAAAAGGTGAGATTTTTCATCGGCCTGAGTGTTTAAACTATTCGTGAACATCTATGTAAAAACGTAAGTTAGTGTAACTTTATTTAATGACGACTTATAGGTTATCAGTGAACGGAAAAGTTAACCACATCATACATTCGATTGAAATTGTAGAATAAAATTAATTAAATTGTAAACGGAATTCGCTGTAATAGCTGTATTGGGTAATTTTTCACACAGTAAATGTGGTTCATTTTTATCAGAAACATATACAAACAGACAGTTGTTTTATTTACCGTTAACTAGGCAACGCCCAGTCCTCTCCAAGCCAACGCTTTAGTAATCAAGTACTTGTTGGCTGAGCAAAAACTAACTGACGTCAATCGCTATCGCTTGACCCTTGAATAAATTTAACCAAAGCCAAGCAATAAAGAAACGATTATCGTTCGGGAATTTTTCAAACTTCGTTATGTTTTCTACTATGTGTGTGAATATTTTGAAAAAACTACAGTTAAAAACAAAACAGCTTCTATATAATTGTTTTTCTATTCGTGTTATACACGACAAGTTTTGTATTAATGTTCAAGTACATTTGAGATTTAACGACAGTTATTTTTACTTTCTCCACCCTATACGTAGTATATGGAGAAAGTATTGTTTTCGTAAAAATGTTCGAATTTGAATTTTCAGTTGAATTATCTGTTTTGGTGCTCCCAGAACACCAAAAAGTTGTTTAGTGCAATTATCTGGGTTGGTGCTCCCTGAACCCAAAAATATTTTTAGTGGAATTTTTTGTTTTGGTCCTCCCTGAACCCAAAAAAGTGTTTTTAACGTGGTGTCTGTCTGTCAGTGTGTCAGTATGTATACACGACCAGAGAGGACACTATTGGTCCGATTTTCATGAAATTTGGTATGTAGGTACTAAACCCTAATATCTCCAGGCGTTTTTTCATTTTTTGGAATTTTTAATTTTTAAGGGTAATTTACCCCTAAAAACCCATAAAAAACGACAAAAATGCAAATTTCTCAAAAACGGCTCTAACGATTTTGATCAAATTTTCAGTATTTATAGTGCTTAAGATGCCAAACAAAATGACACCACCCGATTTTATCAAAACTTCGGCGTTTTATAATTATGGGGAAATGTTAAAAAATAAACAAGTTTATGTTGTCAATCTAGCATCGCGGCGACGGCCGCACGAGGTAGCACAACTGTAGCGAGCACGGCCACTAATTCAAAGGTCGTGCGATCGAATCCCGCCTGAGACAATAATTTTTTTATACGATTGACGTAGGTAGAATATTATTTTTTTTTGTTTTGTTCTAAAAAGTAGGAAATAAATTATTTAAAAAAATATAATTTTGACTACAGTAAGTTGGGAGAAAGTTTGTGTCAGTTAACTGATACCATTTATTGTAGACAAAATAGTAATTTCCTTGTATTTTGAGGCCGATTTTAATTACGCTCAATTTTTTCTCCGGAAGTATATATCTTCAGCATAACATATTGCACTTTGCTTTTGTTAAAACTATGCTTCACTAAGATACATATATTGAGTTGCGTAAGTTATGTTGTTATGCATTTTTGAAAGTAAACAAAAACTAAAAAGGTTTCAGAAAAGGCGTGTTGATTAAAATGCAAAATATTCTTAAATGGCTGACATAAATTAGAAATCATAATACAGTATACCGATTGAGGAACCTACTCTATGTAAAAATACTATTTTATTAAGATTTAAAAAAAGTTATTCGCCATCTTGAATGTAGGCCCTAACTTTGTTTTTTTTAAACGGGAAGGCGGTCATGAGATGCATCAATTCGATGTAGAATTTCAAGAGCAAACCAACGGTGAAATTTGCCGATTAAAAATGGCGGCCAAAAAACAACGAAATCGTGTTTTCCGATTTCGCCCCATTTTACTGTACTATTTTATATTTTTTTATATGAATTACTATTCTTTTTGGATTTAGAATTAAATAAGATTTCAAATATTTGTTTGAACGGCTCGAAATCAATTTTGAAAAAATCAAAATGGCTGTAATTGGAAATGTTTAAACACTCCCAAATATCGTTGTGAGGCATATCGTTTGAAAGATTATTTAATTCTAAATACAAAAAGAATATTAATTAGTAGCCTAAAAAATAGTACAGTAAAATTGGGCAAAATCAGAAAACATAATTTCGTTGTTTTTTGGCCGTCGTGTTTATTCGGTTAAAGATATGGATGTGCAAATTTCACTGTTGGGTTTCTCTTCAAATTCTACATCAAAATGATGTATCACATGACCACCATTTAAAGAAACAAAGTTAAATTCAAGATGGCGGATAACATTTTTTTTAAATCTTAATAAAATAGTATTTTTTCATAGAGTAGGTTCCTCGATCTCATCTACCTTCAAATTTGCTTTATATACGAAATATTCAGCCGTTTCCAAACTTTCCGGACACCCGGCATGTACTTTATTGATAGATTTCTCGTATAGGATTTGTTTATGTTAAACATTCACTCAGATAGAAATGCCTTGGTTTCAGAATGTTTTAATTGTAAATGCATTTAAATACTCAATATAAACTGTTGTCATCCATGTGACTTTATAATTTTTACCCAGGTATATTCTTACGTTGTCATTCAATCATTTTTGCATGAAAATTCCAGCCCTGAATTTCTAAGTGTTGTTGTTGAGAAGAGAAAGGTATCTTTCAGCTACAAGCCCCGTCAATTCCGCTCAAACTGTTTTAACACTTTCCTTTTCAAACGCGCCTCGATCATTCGTTACAATCGTCTCACGCGACCTTGCACCAAAACCTCCTACATTCAAGTACGCAAATGATGACTTCTTCGTCGAAAAGAAATGTCCAATTAGGTTGTATCATTACATTATTTGTTTGATAAAGTTAGAACAGGCTAATTATTAGAGTTGCTATGTTGTTAATTGACCAAATATGAATAATATATAAGTACATGTATGCATATAAAACCTTAGGGTACATAACCTAATCAGCTATGGAATGTTTCAGCTTCGTTATTTTGTAATCAGAGATTTTAACGAACGGATACGGAGA
>JAGFPH010023118.1:1192-12146 GCA_018207615.1 Philaenus spumarius
GGCTAAACCGACTTTTTTTACTAACATGGGTTATGCCTATAGGACTGAGCCCATTCGGTTCGGTTAAGTTCGGTCCCGTGAGGTTTCGGTTAAGTTTGGTTATATACTTTTAACGTACACTACACAATTTTGGTTCGCTCATGGAGCCCACTCGGTTCTGTTCGGGCATCCTGTTCGGGTCCTATAAGTGTATATAAGGTTTATATGATTTTCTTATAGACTTTTATGACTATACAGGGCTTCTATGTAAATGTTTAACCTACAAGGTAGACTAGATAGAACCTATAGGTCAAGCCTTCTTGGTTATTGTTTGTTGTTTTGGTAAGGTAAGTTAACAACAAAGGCCTTTGTTTTTAAGTAATGTTCGCTATTTAGACTAGGTTAGTTAACAATCTACGACTGATCTTCTGTGTTAGGATAGGTTAGTTAACAACATAGATCGACTAGGTTGGGTAGCAACCAACCACGTTGCTTTAAATTACGTCTTAGGTAAGTTAACGACTTAGTCCTTCGTTATTAAGTAATGTTCCCGATTTAGACTAGTTTAGTTACAACCTGCGAAAGAACTGTTAAGTTATTATTTTCTGTGTGTGTTTGTGTAGTTAAAAACATAGCTTCTCGCTAAAGTAATGGTAGCTGTTTAGGTTAGTATAGTAAACACCTGCAACTGAATTATAGATTATTATATTTAAAAAAAAATTACTTATAGGTCCAGGTTTCTAGATTAATATGTGGTGTTTTAGCTGAGGGTAGTTAACATTAAAGGCCGACTAGGCTTCGTAGAAACCTACTACGTTGCATAACTTTACATCCTAGGTTAGTTAACAACATAGTCCTTCGCTATTTACTAATGTTTAATATTTAGGCTTGGTTAGCTAACGACCAGCCAACGGTTTTGTAGGTTAATATTTGTTGTTTGTTTTTTGTTGGGATAGGGTTAGTTATGCTTCTAGCTTAATATTTGGTGTTTAGCTTAGGACAGTTAACAAGATAGGTCGACTAGGTTTCGTAGCAACCAACCACGCTGCATAAATTTACATAATAGGTTAGTTAACAATATAGCCCTTTGCTATTAAGTAATTCTTCCTATTTAGGATTGGTTAGCTAACGACCAGCCAATGGACTCCTATTTTAATATTTGTTGATTGTTTTTGTTTAGGTATGGTTAGTTATGCTTCTATCTTAATATTTGGTGTTTAGCTTAGGGTAGTTAACAAGATAGGTCGACTAGATATCGTAGCAACTGCCCACGCTGTATAACTTTACGTAATAGGTTAGTTAGTTAACAACATAGTCCTTTACTATTAAGTAATTTTTCCTATTTAGGATTGGTTAGCTAACGACCAGCCAAAGGACTTCTAGGTTAATGTTTGTTGTTTGTTTTTATTTAGATAGGGTTAGTTATGCTTCTAGCTTAATATTGGTGTTTAGCTTAGGATAGTTAACAAGATAGGTCGGCTAGGTATCGTAGCAACCGATCACGTTGTATAACTTTACGTAATAGGTTAGTTACTATTAAGTAATTTTCCTATTTAGGATTGGTTAGCTAACGACCAGCCAATGGACTCCTATTTTAATATTTGCTGTTTGTTTTCGTTTAGGTAGGGTTAGTTATTCTTTTAGCTTAATATTTGCTGTTTAGCTTAGGATAGTTAATAAGATAGGTCGACTAGGTATCGTAGCAGCCGACCACGTTGTATTACGTAATAGGTTAGTTAGTTAACAACATAGTCCTTTGCTATTAAGTAATTTTTCCTATTTATTCTTGGTTAGCTAAAGACCAGCCAACGGACTCCTAGGTTAATATCTGTTGTTTTTTTTGTTTAGGTAGGGTTAGTTATGCTTCTAACTTAATATTTGGTGTTAAGTTTAGGACAGTTAACAAGATAGGTCGACTAGGTTTCGTAGCAACCAACCATGCTGCATAATTTTACGTAATACGTTAGTTAGTTAGTTAACAAGTTAACAACACAGTCCTTCGCTATTAAGAAATCTTCCCTCTTTAGACTAGGTTAGTTACAACTTGCGAAAGGACTTTTCGGTTATTATTTCCTGTCTGGGTTTGTTTAGCTAAAAACATTGTCTTCTATGTCTAGGCTTCTACAAGTCTCGTGTAAAATAGATTCAAACTACTTATCTACGTCAATCCGTGCAATGTGTATCCACCAATCACACAGTATAGTATTACACCATCCTACAGTTTAGGCCTTGACTTTTAGCTCGACATTTGCTATTTAAGTTAGGTTAGGTAACAACTAGGCTAACATAAAAGCGTTTGCTGTTTAGGTAAGGTTAGCTAAAACATAGTGGATTCGTTAGGTTAGTTAACAACAAATGCTTCTTGGCTATTGTTTGTTGTTTATGTAAGGTTAGTTACAACATAGGTTCTTGCCAAAGTAATGCTGTATAGTTAACAACTTGCTACCTATTTTTAGGTTATTATATGTTGTTTGGGTTTACTTATAGGTCCTAGGGACTTCTAGCTTAATATGCGATGTTTTACCTTACGTTAGTTAACAATGTAGTCTTCTGCTATTAATTCATTTTCCCTATTTAGGCTCGGTTACATGTATGTGGTGTTTTAGCTTAGGTTAGTTAACATTATAGGTCGACTAGGGATCGTAGAAACTTACTACGTTGCATAACATTACGTCTTATGTTAGTTAACGACTTAGACTCCTATAAAAGCAATTGCTATTGTGGTTTTTAGCTTAGGTTAGTTAACAATATAGGTCAAATAGGTTTTGTAGAAACTTACTATGTTGCATAATATTACGTGTTAGGTTAGTTAACGACATAGACCAGTCAAAGCTAGCAAGAGTGTCTGCAGCATTAAAGTGCTTTTAAAAGAAGAAGATTAACACTCTGACGTCACTGACCTCGAACCAGTTGACCTCACCACCGGCCAACTTTATCTCCATTGCAAAGTCAAGCCTTGGTTTTTAGCTTAGGTTAGTTAAATTGAACAAATAACTAAATAGCTCATTAAAAAAATAACATGTTTTTTGTTTTTTATTTTTATTTTATTTTATTTGACTGTAGATACTTGTAGTAATGTGGCTCTTCCAATTCCCCCACCAGGTCGGTCTTGGATTATCCGGTATGGGTAGGAGTGGGGGGGAGGGTGGTACACATAGCTCTGTAATATTATCTGTATACTTTAGTAGTGTTAAAACCCTCTGAGGATGATGACCATGTCATCGAAATAATGTACATAAGGGTAACGTATTAAACATAACTTACGATTTAGTTGTTTAGTTATTGTTTTTGTTCCTTGTTTTGTGGTTCGGGGTTTTTATTTAAATCAGTGTGACTTAGGTTAGTTAAAAATATAGGTCGAATACGTTTCGTAGAAACTTACTAGGTTGCATAACATTACTTCTTAGGTCAGTTAACAACATAATCCTTTGCTATTAAGTAATTTTTCCTATGTAGACTAGGTATGCGGTGTTTTAGCTTAGGTTAGTTAACAACTTGTAGTAATGTGGCTCTTCCCATTCCCCCACCAGGTCGGTCTTGGATTAATCAGTATGGGTAGGAGTGGGGGGAGTGCTGGTAAACGTGGCTCTGTAATATTATCTGTATACTTTAGTAGTGTTAAAACCCTCTGAGGAGGATGACCATGTCATCGAAATGTACATAAGGGTAACGTATTAAACATAACTTACAATTTAGTTGTTTAGTTATTGTTTTTGTTCCTTGTTTTGTGGTTCGGGGTTTTTATTTAAATCAGTGTGATTTAGGTTAGTTAAAAATATAGGTCGAATATAATCCTTTGCTATTAAGTAATTTTTCCTATGTATGCTAGGTATGCGGTGTTTTAGCTTTGGTTAGTTAACAATATAGGCCGACTAGGTTTCGTAGAAACTTACTACGTTGCATAACATTACGTCTTAGGTTAGTTAACAACATAGACTCCTATAAAAACAATTGCTGTTGTGCTTTTTAGGTTATAACAATATAGGTCGACTAGGTTCGTAGAAACTTACTACGTTGCATAACATTACGTCTTAGGTTAGTAACGGCGTATACTCCTATAAAAACAATTGCTATTGTGGTTTTTAGCTTAGGTTAGAACAATATAGGTCGATTATTTTTCGTAGACACTTACTACGTTGCATAACATTACGTCTTAGGTTAGTTAACGACATAGACTCCTATAAAAACAATGTCTGTCCATGTTAGTAGAAACATAGGCTTCCACGTTAAGGTTTGCGGTTTAGGTAGGGTTAACCTAACCGTAGTGGATTCGTTGTGTTAGTTAACAATAAATGCTTCTTGGTTATTGTTTGCTGTTTAGGCACGGTTAATTATTAACAACATAGCTTCTTGCTAAAATAACGCTATGTTTACAGATCGGTTACCCTCAGTTACGTTTGGGTGTTTCTACAGGCAGATCGTCATAACACCGTTCTCTATAAGGTACTTGTACATAATACTTTATACCTATCCGAATCAATCCCTGTTCGACCCCTTGTGTTATATGTTTTTACTATACACTATAACAATTTTGGGAGTTCGTTTAGGTTCGGTTAAGTTCGGGTACATTTTTTACAATACACTATAATAATTTGGGGATTTCGATTAAGTTTGGTTAAGTTATATTACGAAAGTTCGTTTGGTTAGGCTTGGTCAAGTTCGGTTTATATCATTTTCTCATACTCTACAACACATTGTTATATGTTTGATCACACATTATATTATTCTATGTAATATTTACTGTTATGGTCTGACCGATGAACAACATATATGCATATACAAACACACACTAAAAAGCGTAAGATAACTTAGATTGCCTATACCTTTTAATATTACCACTATTAAGTATTTTGGAGCACCCCGTATATAGCAGTAAAAGTGTTACACACACTCAATGCTAACCGGATAAATATAACTTAAATTGTCGATACTTTTTAATAATGCATTCAACTGTTCGTATAAAAATAATATCGATTTTAAGAATTTTGGGACACCCTGTATATATAGGAGTAAAATGTTCCACACACATATTAACGGCGTTGATATAAATTGTCGATACCTTTTAATAATGCATTATATTGATTGTATAAATTATATAGTACCGCTTTTAAGAATTTTGGGGGACCCTGTATATAGGAGAAAAGTGTTACACACATATTAACTGGGATGAGATAACTTAAATTGTCGATACCTTTTAATAATACGTTATATTGTTTGTATAAATTAAATATTACTGCTTTTAAGAATTTGGGACACCCTGTATATAGAAGATAAGTGTTACTCACACACACACACACACCCTCACACGCACTAACTAGGTTAGGATAACTCCGTTTTATCTTTTAATATTACATTATATTGTTCGTATAAATTAAATATTACCGCTTTTACGAATTTTGGAGCACCCTGTATATATAGGAGGCTGCGAAAATGACTGCGATAAGATGGCGACGGATTATAAAAGTAGCGACGTCGTTTAACATCGGGGATACAATGCATATACCAATTTTTCCGATCATCCAGGCGTTTTGGAACACCCTGTACATATAGGAGGCTGTAATATATCGATAAGATGGCGAACTAGGTGGCGACAGATTATAAAAGTAGCGACGTCGTTTAACATAGAGGATACAATGTATGTACACATCTTTCCAATCACCCAGTCGTTTTGGAACACCCTGTACATATAGGAGGCTGCGATATATCGACAAGATGGCGAACTAGATGACGACGGATTGTAAATTTAACGCCGTCGTTTAACATTGAGTATACAATGCATATACACATCTTTCCGATCACCCAGTCGTTTTGGAACACCCTGTACATATAGGAGGCAGCGACAATGGCTGCGATAAGATGACGACGGATTGTAAATTTAACACCGTCGTTTAACATCGAGGTTACAATGTACATAAAAAATTTTCCGATCACAAAGGCGTTTTGGAACACCCTGTACATATATTAGGCTTCGATATCTCAACAAGATGGAGAACTAGATGGTGACGGATTGTAAATTTAGCAACGTCGTTTAACATCGAAGATACAATGCATATACCAATTTTTCCGATCACCCAGTCGTTTTGGAACACCCTGTACATATAGAAGGCTGTAATATATCAATAAGATGACGAACAAGGTGGCGACAGATTATAAAAGTAGCGACGTCGTT
Source organism: Philaenus spumarius (assembly GCA_018207615.1). Taxonomy (NCBI): domain Eukaryota; kingdom Metazoa; phylum Arthropoda; class Insecta; order Hemiptera; family Aphrophoridae; genus Philaenus; species Philaenus spumarius. The sequence continues at coordinate 7,341 of JAGFPH010023118.1, forward strand.
TAACATTGAGGATACAATGTATGTACACATCTTTCCGATCACTCAGTCGTTTTGGAACATCCTGTACATATAGGGCGCTGCGACAATGGCTGCGATATACTCCCAAATATTACAACACTGCAATCTGCTACACTTATGTACTCAACTTAAATATAGTAAACTAGAAATGTCGTCATGGCTCAAACGGCAAAGGCGTCTGTTTCTCGTACCAAACTCCATAGGTTCGAATCACCCTTCTGTACTAACGTTTTTAAATAAAAAGAAATAATCTAAATAAATATTGGTCACGTGGGACTGCAAAGATGGCGAAATCTCAGAAAAGCTGATTTATTCTGTTTTAAAAAGAAAATAATTTAATTTAATTTAATTTAGAAAATAAAAAATAAAGATGGCGGAGAAAAGATGGCGAAAACAAAATGGCGGAAAAAGATGGCGGGCGGAAACAGTGGCCGGCGTCGGCGCCTCAAGGTCACCCTCAACGCCCATGTTACTCTCCTCAAGGTCAAAACCTCACAAACGTTAACTATCCTCAAGGTCAACATCTCACACACGTTACACTGCTCAAAGGTCAAAGGTCAAGGTCAAGGTCAAGGTTGTGCCAACGGGGGGCAACCTCTACTTTAGTAAGTATGAACGATTTTTTCCATGTTATTTTTAAAAACGAGGCGCTTGAAAATGGTCTTCTGTTCTACCTATCTCGTTTTAACTATAACACCTTTGGATTCAACGACTCCATTTTCGACATTTTTTAACATATTAATTTAAAAATTGGTACAGAAGTTAAAAACACAATTGTTTTTTGCTATACTTATTTTAAAAACTATATTTAAAAAAATGACTAATCTGCAGCTGGTCAACTCAAGCGTTTTGATGAAAAATCTAAAAAGGTCTAAAATTAGACTGTTTTAAGTTACTTGTGCTTTAAAAAGTAAATAATAAAAAAGGTTTATACTCCTTGATCTTGTTTGAATCTATATATTTAACTTGTAAAAAAACTTTCAGGTTGATATTTTGAAAGTTTTCTAAACTGGAACTGTTTAAAATGAATTGGTGGGTCCGGTACTCCTAAAATCGAGAAACCCATTGATAAGTCAAGTGGCTTTAGATCGGGTCATTTTCAAGATAACAAGCTGAGACTCAGCATACATGTTTAAAATATATATTTTAACTCCTATGTGAAGTTTCAATTCGATATATTAAAATTCGGCCAATTTAGAATGAGCCAACGCTTAATATATGAATAAGATGTCCCCTTTTAGTGATTTCCCCTGCTGCAAAATACATAACTGCATTATCGAATTTTTTCCAGACAAACCATTGCTCGGACGAAATAAATACATATGACCTTTTTTGTTGAAACATACCTCCCCTATACGGTGGTATTTTTTATTTTTCTCTATCTTCATCCCAGCTCGAAATATTACGGATAATCGAAAGGAAAAAATGATAATCGATTTTTTTTCGACTTTGGGAAATCGATAGACTGGTAAACTTTTTTTATGTTAATCTACATACTTTAATGTACTTATAAAAAAAATTCAGCCGTATTGCAAATTACTGGAACTTTTGGTCTAAATTTACCTCTACCGACTGGCCTAAAGATCATCACAGCCTGAGCCTCATGAGCATACATTGCTCCTAGAATCTAAAAATAAAATCATAACAAACTAGAGGTTTCCGCCTCCTGATCGCTTCGCTCACCAAATACCGTGGCTTTACCGCTCGATCTCCATCTACAATTGCAGCGATGTAAATGCAAACAAATTAGTGCATACTCTGATTGATTAGGACAGAAGTACTTCAGTCGGAGTAGGGTGATGAGGTTAGCTGTGACCAAGATCCTGATGCACTCTCTACTTTATTAGATAGAGAGAAAACTATTCGATCGATTTCGAACAAATTTCCACCAAACATGTCAATTCGGCCTGTATAGATGCACGAAAAAAGGTTTTGAAAGTGTTGAAAAACAATCCCCTTTTCGGCCAAAAACCCCCAAAAATCAGTTATTATTATTATTATTAGCTAAACGATAATTTTTAGAAAGATGCTGTTTTTTGCATACGGTAGGGTTACATTAAGGGCTACAAATAAGCTAAGTTTTATCAAAATCGTTGAAGCCCTTTTTTTATAAAAAAATAATAACTGATTTTTGGGGGATTTTTTGGCCATAAAGGGTGTTGTTTTTCACAAATTTTCAAATTCGTGCATCTACACAGGCCTAATTGACATGTTTGGTGCAATTTTGTTCGAAATCGATGGAATAGTTTTCTCTCTAGCTTTGTATACACACAGACATACAGACAGACATTTTGTAAAAACCACTTTTTTGAAATCAGGGGGTCCCAAAACGGATATTTCCACGAAAATCTCAACATCGTTTTTTTTTGCGATCACTATACCGGTACTTTCTCTATACTATAGTATAGTGAGAAAGTAAAAGGAAATGTTTTCAAATCTTGCCTACTATATTGAATCCTTTTACACATTTTAAACACAAGGCTACTTGCTAACTAAATAAAATAAACCAAACGCGGCTTGCCAGCGTTGCAATATCTGGCAAGAACAGATCTCTGCATTCGGACTGTATGTAGCGTAAGCTATCCACGCTCTCTAAGGTTGATACATTTATTTATGTTTAACATGGGTTTTAATGCAAGTTGGGCCAGTTAGACATCTGCGATCGTACGCGGCGTAAACTCTCACCTAACTTTATTTACCTTCATAACGTACATTATTTACAGATTATAATATTTTATTTTACAAAATATACAGGGTGTGCTGCGTAGAAACTTTCAGGGCTTGTATCCCTGGTGAAACTCTTAAAAAATGTTCTTATACAAACATGGGTCTGGAAAAGCTTCTTTTACCAGCTATCCGCAATTTTGTGTTGCCTACTAAATACTGTACATTTATAGAACGGCTATCAACCCTCTAGGTAAAGTAAACTAAACCCTCCGGTGGGGCCAATTATTCTACAAAAGCCCTGTTATGAACTAAATAAATACTTTAGAACTGTAATTTGGTGCATTAAGCCCAATAAAGGTGACAGAATTACCAAAACAAATTTAATGACATATATGATTCCATTTCACTTGCCCCTTCATTAAATTACTTAGACAATTCAGCGACATTCTAATGTATCACATTGTCTATTCTCTCAATGGAAGGCGTATGAGTTACCGTTATAACGTATTACTGGCTGTTTGGGTCCCTGGACATGAATGAGTAGAAGGGAATGAAATAGTCGAAAATTCGCAATATATAAAAAAATACTAATTAAAAACATAGGCTAATCATATTTTTAAGGCCGATCGAGAGTTGTCGGTGAAAAACATAAAACTGATTACAGCCATTAAAATAAATTTGTTTCTTAAAAATGTGTACTTTTTATAATGTGACTTGATAAAACATGTCATTTCAAGCATCTTTTAGTGGGAATTATTTTTTAGCTTTTACCAAAAGTTGATGTAGCCTTTCGAAAATAGAAAAATCAAAATACCTAGTCCAATTTACACGAAACTGTCGGGTTTATAAAAAAAAATGCGTAATAGAAACGTAATACGAAATTAAGGTTTCCGTTAAAAATTTGAAGTTGGCCACCATATTGGAAAAATGACTGGTGTTATCACAATTTGGAAACTACCAAGCTATTCAAAATAGACAATCATTCAAAAAGAGGGGTTACAAATTTGTCTATCTTTTTTAGCAGCCGAGAAATCCAGCTGTTCCAATACTTTGTTGACACATTCTACTGACAATGTGTATGCACTCACGAGTTGACTATGGTTTTAGAGTAGGGGTTTCTAATACCGGACCACTTTCTCAATCCCGGGATTGAAACCTCAACTTTTGAGTCTGGAGTCTATGAAACGAAAGACTATGCACGTCGTTTTACGAAATTCGCATCATAGTAACGACAACACCGTCGCATTAGATTTGTCTTTCGTTCTGTTGTGTCTCATTCTTAGCCATGTATGATTCACGTTTATCTGTTATTTATTATATATATAAGGCTAAGGAATCCTTATATATAATACGTGAAGCCGTTTTTTGTAAACACAACTCCTCCCTTATTTCTGGACCAATTTTAATGTTTGAGGTTTCAAAAAATTCGTCTCATTTCGTAGTTTTGCAATAAGGTTTTAGATGTCAAAAATTCTTATCCTTAATGGCTTGAGCTAATCTCAAAGGTCGGGTTTTCCCCATAAGATTAACATGGAACGAATTTAAAAAAAAACCATTTTTACATAAAACAGCTGTTTATAATAAGAAACAAACTAATCCAGTTGCTTTCGTGGATGTAAATAATTATGTTAATAGTAGCCTATTCAGTAGGTTATAGAAACCTTCTTAATGTTAAACAGATAAAGTCCGATTCCCTTCGTTGGTATTTTTGTTCAAAGAACAGAAAATGCCTCGAGTAATTATAGGTTAGGCCTAGAATGATGAAACAACTTCTTGAATGTATTTAAATTCATTACCATAGCAACCAATTGAATAAAATAACAGATAAAACAGTTGATTCGGTTGTCCAGCTTTTAGTACAAAACAATATTTTAAGTTAGGCCTAGACAGAATCAACACATGTTTCAAGACACACAATACAATAAAAATTGCGTTATTGGATTTAAAAATAAGAAAAAGCTATGTTATATCTATATATATAATAAACGGTATCAGTTAACTGACACAAACTTTCTCCCAACTTACTGTAGTCAAAATAATATTGTTTTTAATCATTTTATTTACTACTTTTTAGAACAAAACAAAAAAATAATATTCTACCTACGTCAATCGTATAAAAAA
>JAGFPH010023119.1:0-12143 GCA_018207615.1 Philaenus spumarius
ACCACTTGGTTTATTCATTGTATTTCACTTGTGTGTAAAATAATTTTAAATAATAAACTAGACAGTGTCATTTACTTTAAGAAAGCCTTTCTATTCAAAATCAGCCAATTAAAAGTAAAATCAATTCAATTGTTTTCAGCCTAATTAACAAGTTAACTTTAATTAAGAAAGTAAAGTATTTTATTTGGTGTTTTGTTTCATTTGAAGTGTTTACAATAAATTTCACTTCAATAATTTCTGTGCAAATGTATTCAAGAAAAATTAACGTTCATGGCAAATTTCTTTGAGAATTATGTAATTAGTTTGACTTAGTAAATTATCAGAGCTTAACCTTATACTGTGGAAACATGCAACTTCAAAATGTGTCAGAGCTTGTTAAACTTTGTATTACCTTGATTGCAATGAAAATGAATCTTAACTAAAGCAGATGTTTTTCAACAGTGTAATCTGGGTTCAACTTTGACATTACAATTCCACTTCAACTTTAATTTACTACTTCAACTCAACTTTAACTAGTCAACTTAGACTTCAAGTGTACAACATCTGATTTCAAACCAAGTTTATGTCTACCATGACGTGTTAATTAATTACAATAGACAATAATTTCACTCAGCTTTAATTCTGCATCATAAACCATACTACAGAATCTTACTGTTTTTAACTATGTTAGATTTTACAATTGCCAATCTAATTATTTAACCTTCACTTTCTGCAGGAAGTGTAAGGTGATTTTTATTTTTTTTGCAATATATTTTTGTTTAGGCTGAATAATTAAGTACAAGGCTTATTTAATAAATAATTGGGTGGAGTAGCATGCCAATTTAGAGATTCCAATCCTCAAAGGATTATATTTCTAAATTAACTAAGTGATATCACAATCTTTTCCAAATTTAACCATACAATGTTTTTCTAACTTCATTTTATTTTAAATAATTACAATTAATAGTAGCCAGATAGACTTAAGATTTAGGCTAGTGTGCCTATTGTTATATTTAAGCTAAAATCTCATTTGTGTTCAAGTAGACACACCTGTTCCAATTATTATAATTGTACTAAATCTATACATGTAATTTTGTTTAATCTTCTGAATAAATGAAAACGGGTGAGTTTTGTTAATAACATTTTTTGGGAGGGTTATTTAATAAATATTGTATCTCATTAAGGGGCATATATATTTTCTATATTTTATTGTTAAGGGCATATAACTTAAATTTCACAAATTGTTTTCTCAACTGACAAATAAATCAGTCTAATTAACTTTGAGTGAACATTTATTTGTAAATCATAAACCAAGTGTCAAAAGAATAATATTTCAATTTGAGGTAAGGGCAACCAAACATTTCATTTGATTAAGGAATTTCACATGTACCATCTGTCTGCCCAGTACGTGTTCCAAAATTTACTGTAGGTGGTACAAAATGTAGCAGTAGGAAAAACGTTGTGTGTATCACGGGTGCAAATTTTAATTTGTCACACCCGATAAACTTTGTCAAATGTTTAGCTCATGCGACAAACTCAACTTTACACCTTAGATACACAAATGAGTAACTACTTTACTGGCAAATATAGAAAGAAAAGGAAGCTAAACACTTAAGTTTTGTAGACGAATAATATATTACATATGACCTCCGTTAAATTTTAGGCAACTCTCGTAGAAGATCTGTGTTCAGATCGAAAAAGGGCACTCGGGCGGAATTTGAGGCAAGTTCTTAAATGTCTGTGTGTTTATGTATAGTGTAGCATAATTAACTTTTAGTTTTATTTTACTTAGGTGATGAATGTGTTCATTTTTAGTTCTCAGTTTTTATACATTATATTTTAGAAGTAATTATTATTTGTAATTGTTGTTTCTTTATTAATTTTTGTTTGTAATGTGAATTTTTATGTATTTAAGTATTTTGAAATTCGAGGTTAAATGGAAGAGAGTTAATGGTCCTAACTTCGCCTCAATAAATAAAGATGATTATTATTTACTTGTTGTGACATGACAAGTTGTTGTTTCAGTTATACATGACTTTCATCTGAAAACCATACAGTTTGTAGGAATCCACGGTTGCCTCCTACGAGCGCCCTGTCCATCGAGCGCCATGTCCATCGAGCTCCCAATCTGGGGTTGACAAGGGTCAGAGGGGGGTTGGCAGGTCTAGGAGCTTTCCAACGAGCGCCGCATTTCTGTGTCACCCCCTTCGACCACCTGTACTTGTAGTACACACACTTTACGCTGAATCAAAAGACAACCAGTCGACGGAACTTGTCAGCAAAACATATTGTTACGGCATTACTCTGCTGCAGTTTGTGACAACGTTCTTGAAACTCTACAGCAGTTCGCATCGACCTGTTTCGTATGAGCGAATATAATGCTCTACGATAAAAACATTCTCTAGAGTGGTAATAACAGTTACAAACCTCAACAAATCTAGTAACAATATATAACGTAGCTTGGTAACAATTAACAATGTAATCAGCTGTTCTAAAAACCAATCACATCTGGTTAAATTTCAGTACCGTAGTATTTATGTTTTATCCAATAATAATATTTTAAAGCATTTCAGTTACCGAACTGAAAGGGAGCAAAAAACTATTTTTTGCCGTAACGGGAAAACGGTAAACATTTTATCTTTAGCGAATTTCCATAGGGAAAATGAGCTATTCCAGTGACCCTTATGGTAATACCCAAGGTCAGGAGTAGCAAATGAGCAACGATCATGGTCCCCAGAACACGTTTTGGAGTGTCATTAAAAATCAAATATATAGGCCTATATATATATATGTGTGTGTGTGTTCGCAATCTAGCGGCCGCATTTAAGTCCGACTTGGTTCAAATTTGGTACACATGTGGGTTGACTACGTCGCTCGGACGAGTTCGTTAGCAAAAAAATCCAACAATCGGAAGCACGTTATTTGACAGAAAATAACTATTTTTTTTAGATTTTTCCTACGATAATGTATTTCTTTTTTAGTTTTTTTTACAAATACCAAAATGTAGGATGTTATTCTGCACATTTGGTTTTTTTACGCGACCTTATAGCTCGCTTGGTTCCCCCAAAATCGATAAAAACGTAAAATACCATAGAAGTACCCGGATCAAAGCCATGCATTGTGTAGTAAAGATACTCCCAATATGGGGGTTGGCGTGCGAAGCACGCAATGTTTTGTGTATTGAAGATACTATAAATATGCGTAATGGAGTGCGAACCATTTTTCAGCTATTCAGCACCGTCGTGATTAGACCTACTTCCCAAATTGATGGTTGAAATCCTAAAACATAGGCCTATAAACTTCATTTTGGAAATTTGTTCAACTCACGTAAGCGGTTCAGCTGCGTGGTCGAATTATTTTATAAAGATTAAATGGAAAAGTTGTAGCTTAATAAGAGAAAATCCATTTTTTTAAAGACTCCCATATGACCTTGTAAGTTCTTTATATTTCGTTTTACCGAAAACATTAGAAAAACATCTGGTGTGCACATCACACAACTTTCCTTACCAAAATAGATGCTGTATCAATAATTATCAAATTTCTCGAGCGAGAGATTGATGATACCATTTTCGAGTTAATAATTTAAATGTTTGTGAGAAAGTATGTGTCAGTTTCTGGTACCGTTTATTTTATTTTTATATTCATTACCATAGCAACTTGACATAAATATTTATATCATTTTATAATTCTTCAAAACCAACAGCTTTTTCTAGGTTAGAACTTCAAATGCGGTACTAACTTCAAAACGGTTAATCCCACGGACCTGATTTTGGTCTCAATCGATTTCTAACCTCACAAAATGTCAAATTTGATACCAATGTCTAGTTTAAAAAAGACATTTTTACCCCCAAAAACGCCCTTTTTGGGGGCAATTTTCGAAAAAATGGAAAAAGTTGAGTGGGGTATCGTTTTTGACATTATTTTGGACGCTGAATCGAATGAGGCCATTTTCAAGTCGATAGGACCAGCCATTTCAGAGATAAAAACAAAATAACTTGGTTTTTGTAATAACTTTTTTCAACGAATTTTTAACGGTCTTTCGCGTACATAGGGTGTTAAGGGGGTCGGAGTAGAGTATGTTAGCAAAGTTTAATAAAAATCGTTAGAGGGAATTTGGAGTAAATACCAAAAATGTGCTAAAAACTGCTCCCACGGTAAGACACCACCTCCGATTTGCTTCAAATTTACATGGGTTTAATTGTTTACATGTTTGAAGATATCCTGTAAATTTCAGTTCGATCCGTCCAGCCGTTTGCCCTGTGCACATCGGACACACACACACACACACAGACACACAGACACACAGACACACAGACACACAGACAGACCAATTGCCAAAAATGCATTTTTTGGACTCAGGGGGCCTTGAAACGTAAAGATATTATGAAAACTCGATATCGAATTTTTGGGTCGATCGCAATACTTACCTTACCTAGTATAGGATAAGGAAAGTAAAAACTAAATTATAAGTCATGCTAGAAACTTGAAATTTGGCACAAAACTCTTCGTGACTTAAGAATGAAGTAAAAAATGCTATGCCTCCGTCCTCCCCCCCAAGAGGGTATTAAGGGGGGTTTAAATCGAAATTAGCAGTTTAAAACAGAAAATAGTTTGGAATACAAAATAGGCCTACCGTTCTTGCAATTTTTATACAATTTTCAGAAACTGTATTTTTTGGAAAAACCTTGAGCACTTCTTTCGTGACCTTGGGGTTTTTTGGGGTTAAAAGGCCAAAACCAACTATTTTCCCTTTTAAAACCCTACCAAGGGGGGACGGAAGGGCGTGATTTTTTACATAATTATTTTACCAAAAAAGAGTATTCTTGCCAAATTTCAAGTTTCTAACATTTATTAAATTTCTTGGTGTTTTTTTATTTTTTATTTTTATTTTTTTTTGTAAAACTGAATTGAATGCACTTTCAAGGTCATATGGGGTCTTACAAATTGGCAACAATTACAAACCTTTCTGTCATCCCCCCCCCACCCAACCGCCAAAGAGAGGTTTAAAGGGAAAAAGGGGTTTTTAAACGTGTTTTTTTTTTGCATTTTAGCCATCATAACTTCCCAAAGTCACGGAAGGGGCGTGAAATTGTTTTACTTCATTCTTATGCTCAAAAGATCCTTTGTGTTAAATTTAAATTTTCTATCATGGCTTTTAAATTTTGCATTTTGTTTTCTTATTTTCCCGGCATCTAAAGCAGTTACAAGGTCATATGGGGTAATAAAAATGGATGTTTTCTTAAACTACAACTTTCCCATTTAATGTATGTTAAAAAAGTCCACTGATTTCCTGCTATGAAAAAAACTTTTTTGCTCCTTTTCAACTACCCCAAATCCTGTTCCGAGGGTGGAAATTGGTAGAGTTTTTTCTACAACGTGTATGATCAACAAAACATCTGGAAAAAAGATCTCACCGGGTGTATTAATTCTAGCCTTGTTTTTAATCATATTACCCGTACTAGAATGTAATTTGAAGTGTAAAATAGGTCCCTGTAGCGTAGAAGTTGTATAAACAGAAACTTTGGAAAGCATTTCGTTTTGCAATACAAATTGAAAAGTTCAGACAATGATAAATCTACCCGACAAGGCAAACTGTCGAAACTTCATAATAGTTTCTTGTTGTACTGATTCCACTACACAAGGCAAAGTAAGTTCAGTAGTTCTTGGAAGTTTGTACTTGTATGTTATGTTGCGTGGAATTAGGAAGCCATACTATGTAGGGTGATGAAACTTGCAACAGTATTATTTAAAAGATGGAAAGAGATATTAAAGTGCTATCTGGCGATGGTTCAACTTTAGAGTGAATTTAAAAATCACAAATTACTTCCACCCTCCTTAAAAACATTTAAATTTCATGTTACTTAAACAAGAAACAAATAATTGAAAACATTGATCACACTTAAAATATGTTCTATTAATGAAATATTCCCTCATGATAGCGGGTCATACTTTCGGACTTCCCACAGCGTGGGATTATGCGATGAAATATTATTAAAAAATACATACAATTTGTCACTGTTTAGGAAATTTGTTGAAAAGATGTCTAAGCAAATAAACGATTCTGGATAATTTTCCACAAACATAGTCGATAAGATCATTCCAATTTAAAGTATGATTAAATGAAAGACCAAGCAATTTATTGATTCTAGTCGTGTTTTAGAGAGAGGAGCACGTGTATTGTTTTTCCCTTGTACAAAGATAATATATTAGCCAGGAACCAAGTTTTAGCATTATTTAAGTTGAAATTATTAATGCATTTAAATTATTGTGGTTACCTAAACAGTATATTCAGCAGCAAAAAGTACCACGTGGGATAAAATTGCATTAAGGAGATCATTAATACTGATCAAAACCCCACAGTGGAACAAGTACAACATTTGACCGAGTACACTATTGGTCCAAGTACAATCGTAGACCAAGGAAAACAATGGACCAAGGACAAAAATAGACCAAGGACAATAATGTACCAAGGAAGGATCGGATTAAGGACAAAATTAAAGCAAGGACAACAATGGACCAAGGACAATAATGGACCAAAGACAACAGTGGATCAAGAACACAACATGGACCAAGAACAGAAGTGAACCAAGCACAACAATGGACCAAGTACAGTAGTAGAACTAGGACAACAATGGACCAAGGACAAAACTAGTCAAGGACAAATTGGATCAAGGACACTTGTGGAGCAAGAACAATAATGGACCAAGGACAACAGTTGTTCAAGTTCAAAAATGGACCAAGTACAACAGTAGACAAATTACAACAGTGGACCAAGTACAACAGTGGACCAAAGACAACAGCTGTTCAAGTTCAACAATTGACCAAGTACAACAGTAGACAAGTTACAATAATGGACCAAGTACAACAGTGGACCAAGCTCAACAATGGACCAAGGACAAAAGTGGACAAATTACAACAATGAACCAAGTACAACAGTGGACCAAGGACAACAATGGACCAAGGACAACAGTTGTTCAAGTTCAACAATTGACCAAGTACAACAGTAGAAAAATTAAAACAATGGACCAAGTTCAACAATAGAACAAGTACAACAGTAGAGAAATTACAACAATGGACCAAGAACAACAGTGGACCAAGGGACAACATGGACCAAGGACAACAGATGATAAAGTTCAGCAATGGACCAAGTAAAACAGTGGACCAAGGAAAACAATGGAAAAAATACAACAGTAGACAAAGAGCAACAATGGACCAATTACAACAGTGAACCAAGGACAACAATGGACCCAGGACATTAATTTGCCAAGGTAAAAAATTGACCAAGGAGAACAGTTTATCAAATGCAAAAAGAGATCAATCACAACAATAGATCAAATACAACAGTTGATTAAGGACTAAAGACAACAATAGACCAAGGACAACAGTAGACGAAGGACGACAGTGGACCAAAGACGACAGTGAACAAAGTACAGCAAGGGACCAAGGACAAAAATAGACCAAGAAAAACAGTGGACCACGTACAACAAAGGACCAAAGACAAAGGCGGGCCTAAAATTGTAACAACAAATTTAATTTAATACAATATTTTATAGGTCTCTCCTACGGTTGTACAAGTATATTAAACATGATGTTAAACTTTTTTGTTTTGCTTTAATGGGAACCACGTGTCGCTTTCTTTGAAATGTAAATAGTTAAAAACTAATCTCTTGCCTCGTAATTTATCTAAACCCTTTACATCTCAAAGGCAAACTAATGTTTATTCAAGTATAAATAATTTATTTCAACTTTACATTCTCCCTTGAAAACATCGCAAATATTTTGTTAGAAAAACTTTGTTAATATAACTATATTATACAAGCTAAATATAATGATAAAAATGCACTATGGTTAGCGCAATGAAAGAGTGTATTACAAATATGAACTTATTGTTGGCGTATTCTAAACAATAGTTTTCCCAAACTCACTTTGAAATTCTGGTTTCAAAATTAGTTTCTAATGATGGATTTGTGTGGACATTGGCCATTATGTGTTTATAAAGAAAATAATATTTGATAGTGAATATAAAAGGTAATAATATAAATGCAATAGTAATTAATTGACTATTGTCTATTAATAGAAACGTATTATGTAAAATATATGCTTTGTTTAATATAATATACAGTTATTATTACACAATTATAATATATTAATATTCAACAAAAACATGGTTTTCAAATGATCAGTTTTAAAACTAAGTCACTTAATACAAATAACACAGTGAACAATATTCCCGACATGAAATTCATTTTAACGAAGTCTCTGAAAAGAGCTCAAGAATGTGTTATAAAGTGTCATTTCCAGTTGAACATCTCTAAAAGAGACCTTGTAAATTAAACAACATCAACGCCTCTTGCGAACACTTTAATTGAACATTCATAGCAGAGTTATTTTAAAAATGCTGTCGACAAAATAAAGCGGAAACAGAACAGACAAAATTAATTGTGAAAGTGGACGTTAGGGGTTAGGTTAGGTTAGGTTTTTTTAGGTTAGGTTAGGTTAGTTTAGGTTAGGTTAGTTTAGTTGAGGTTAGGTTCGTTTAGGTTAGGTTAGTTTAGTTGAGGTTAGGTTAGTTTAGGTTTGGTTAGGTTAGTTTAGGTTAGGTTAGCTTAGTTGAGGTTAGGTTTGTTTAGGTTAGGTTAGTTTAGTTGAGATAGGTTAGTTTAGATTAAGTTAAGTTAGGATAGGTTAGACTATGATAGGTTATGTTAGATAAAATAAAACCTGAATACAAATTCTTTCAACAAATACGTTTACTCACTTCAAACGCGTTTCAATGACAATGTCGCCATCCTCAGTGATGCAAGGGCTACAGTAAATAAACTATAGTGTTTTGTGTTTAAGTTTTATTTTATCTAGTTACTTTCTCACAGGTCAAGCTCAATTTTGTAACGGCAAGTTACAAGTCCGGCAGCATGAATGCGTTACTAGGCCCGGGCCACACAGCTACCTTGAAGTATAAATTCAAATGTATAATCATTGCGTTCAACCCAGTATATGGCACTTACTTTAAATAACCACACACCCAGGAATAACCATCTTTGATAAGCACTATAACTAGTTTGTAAATTACTACTAATAGAATTCATCTAGCACAATTTATACACTACCCATGGCGTCGGATTAACCAAAAATTTGAGTTAACGCACTACGCCTATCCTACTCGCGAGACACAATCTGTCACTTGGCCCCCGTTTGCAACGGTAGCCGTCACCGACTTTCTATTACCCCATCATTATATATTTTTACAAGACGCACAAAGTATAATTCCTAAATTCGGGTCGCCGTATCGTTCGTGGTGCAGTGACGAGTGGAGTCCACCGGAGAGACAGCGTTCAACTCTCGCTTGCGGGCGTGGACGTCTCTGATTGGCCCATGCCCAAAACATAGATCCCTAACCTGTAGATTCATCGTTTACACCGTTGGTCTGTGACTCGATGAAGTGACGCGCTGGGTAACTCTATACCCGTGCGCGTCACAATAGGTATTTATTTATATAGGTTAGGTTAGTTTAGCTATGTAAGGTTACGTTAGTTTAGGTTAGGATAGGTTTGTTTAGGTTAGGTTATGTTTGTTTATGTTAGGTTAGTTATACAGTTATAATTGTGTTCTATTGCATAACTTCTTGAAAGAAACAAAACATAGAAAGTAAGCATCATAATAAGCCTTAAACACAATTATAAATAATATTTTGGAAATTAATGAAAATTTACAAATACTTTTCATAAACAAACTACTTACAGAAAACATACTTAAGGTGATTCTGTAATGCGCAGAGATAATTCAGGTTGTAGTAATTTGAGTGAAAATAAAGAAAATACTACCTATAAACATACGTCCGTGAACGCTTCTTTTGCCAGCTATCCACCATTCGTTTTTTTTTACTAAATAATGTATACCTCTAGTACAGCTAAACCGATTGAGTTGAAATTTTGTTGAAATCAAGGTAGAGACCTAGTTTGACAAAAAAAAAAAATCGAATGATCCCTTTCAAAATGTCGCCTATTTAAAAGTTTGTAAGATTACTGTAAGGGTTGACATGTAAGGTTATGTAAGATTACTTTTTTATGTAAGGTCAAATTTGAACTGTGTAACGTTTTCTTATTTTAAACGTTATCTATATTTTATACGAAAATGTTACTTTACTTTTTCAATTGTTCTTCAACAGTCTGTGGGCGTCCACCAGATTCCCGTCAAGAATAAAAATATCGCTAGGCTCTAGAGGTACTCCAAAGTATTATGCATAAATAATTACAGAGACGTTGGAGTTTAGAAAATCTAAATATATTAATCAAAATTCTTCAAGTATTTTAACTATAAGTGAATCTATAAATTAGTGAACAAAATGTCACCAACTCACTTCTTTCAATAATTAAAATTTTACAACAATTAAAATCCCATTATAATAACAATCGTAGACATTATTTAAACAATAAAATAGGCCCTCCAGGCTATCTCAACAAATCAATTTATATCAAAAGAGTAAATTTATCTAATACATCAATTTACCATTTATAGTGTTATTACGTGTCAATAAAATAAATATGGTTGAAATATTTCTGTTAAATTGTGAACCGTCCCCGATTGCTTAACGACTCTAGGTCTAGCAGCTAACCCTAAAGATTCAGTCCTAATAAAACTAAATGCCTCTTAAGGTCTAAGATTAAAGTGCTGGTATATGTTTCGTGTTTCAATTCAAATATCCTTACTCCCCGAGATCTGCCTTGCAATTAACAAAAATTAAAACTACTTACATTTGTTTGAATATTTCTCCTCTCCTTCCTCTCAAACTCACTTAATTAAATTAATTCTGATATTTTGTTAAAATTTGGTCGCCGCACTTTTATCACACACTGATATACCGCCCGACACTTTCACGTTTTGGATACATTCCAGGAATGATCTTTGTTAAATTAGTTAGTACAGAATGTAGATAACTAGATGTTCACTTCTTGATGGATATTGTGTGATAGACTTGTTTAATTGGTTTATACTGAATGTAGATTACTTGATGTTTACTTCTTGCTGGATATTGTGTGATAGACTTGTTTAATTGGTTTATACTGAATGTAGATTACTTGATGTTTACTTCTTGGTGGTTATTGTGAGTTATCCTTTTCACGTGTTGCTGTCCCACCTTCTTTTTTTCGCCTCTACTTGGCTCACCCTGGTTGGTCCGTTTAAATATTGGTTCCTCATGATTTACTAACGATTTGGGTACATTTGACATTATTTTATGCTCTTACAGATTTGGCCTACGTGCGTGGAAATGCTGGCGTATGCTGCCTTGAGTTTGTAACCTAATACTGGACATCCGTTTCGGGCTTCCGCTGTACAATGAATTGCCTTCTAATTTAATTTGTGTTCTTTTGTAAATTTATTTCTTAATAACACTTATTTTGCATTGCATGATTTTGGTCTGAGTCACAGATAATTAATAACTGCACTATACTGACCGGACGTTGAGATGCGGCTTATTTCTTGTGTTTATTTGTGTGACGAACTGTGACTTGTGTGTTTGTGTGTGTGTGTGAATGTGTGTGTATATAAAATGTTAATGTTTTTAATGTTCGACGAACTCACCAGAGGGATGACCAGATGATGGAGTTACGGCTCCGAAACATGTAGTCTTAAACTAAACGACAAGGAGTCACAAGACGGACTTAAGGTAAATAATTAGTAATAATTATTTTATTATTTTTTTATAAGTTCTTATCGGTTGCTGGTATTTACCAACAACCCTGACAAGTTTTAAATTAGAATAACTAAATAACGTTTTTTTAAAAAGTTTGAAGAGTAGCTATGTGTAGCCCGTTAAGTTTCCAATGGAATCGTATAGCTGTCGACAAGGGTAACGGTAAAATTAGAGGTTGTATGACAACACGACTGAATGCTACCTGGAACCCTTGGGGGGGCAATAAAAATATTTGCAGGGCTACGACATCACGACGTTGCCGAATCTCATTAGCGACTCAGTCGTAAAGTCGTAGTCTGCGCGAGGTCCCAGCCCCTAATCCCTCCGCGTCTACCTGCGAGGCTGTCTTGAAGAAAACTTTATCCATACCAGAACTGAGTTCATAGCTAGACAATATTTACCCCTTTAAAGTCACTTCACATATTTTGCCGATAACAGTATGATTATAATATTTGTATAATTATAATATTTC
>JAGFPH010023121.1:0-12143 GCA_018207615.1 Philaenus spumarius
AAACTGCAACTTTTGAGTGGTAATGGAATTTCGATATCGGAAAAACGTTTTTTTCAAACCACCCTACTACACAGCAAACCCCCGATGAGCCGTTATTGTCCATGCTGAGCGTGTAAGTGAGGTTACTATGGAATCATTCCTCTCTCATTCCTTTGTTCGAATTACAACCTTACCCAGAAATAGTGGTGGGTACAAAAACGGTAGCCTAAACTGTTTGAAAAGAACAAACTGTTTTCCTACCTTCCACTGAGCTCTCCAATATGATTTTGATCTATGGTCTTCAACCTATTTTTAGTTTTCAAACTGATTTTAAAGAAGTGTTTTCTTTAAAAACAAGGTTTTGTTCAGAACAAGTGTTGAAGTGATCTTTTTTTTCTGACTGAAAACGGGTGTTCATTGTTTCTAAAAGCATTTCTTGTTTTAGGCTGTTATTATAACAATATTCGTTAATTTGTGTTTGCTTAATAATGATTATTGCGTTTAGTTACTGTATTGTGCCATGTATTTATAGCTTTTTCTGTTATTTTACAATAAATATAGGCATATACAGTTTTATTTCTAGGCCTATATGAAAAAATTTTGGGTACGCTATTTCAAAAATTTATTCCCCAAAATATTAATAAAACTATGAAATAACCTTAAAATATGTCGCTAAAGAAATGTGAATTTAACTTAGTTTTTACATTACATAACCAATAGTTTTAAGTTTTAACAAAGTACTAAATAGAAGTGTTGTTTTTAAAAGCATGCAACAAAACGATAATAATATTACATTAAAACAATCCATTCTAAATAGTAACAGACCAATAATTTAACCTGTTTTTTTCAAACTGTTCTTTTTTTTCAACGGACAGTACGTTTTCAACGGGCAAAAAGAACAGAACCGTCAACCACTAGCCAGACTTAATATTGGTGCACTGTTCATGTACCTTGGACATATGTTCGCCTTTTTTCATTGCTTTACCTTTTCCTGTAATCTTAAAAGTTCCTTTGTAAAATGTATAACACATGTTTGAAGTGAAATTTCTCTAGCCTTTGTAGGCCTAGCTCAGATGTAAAGTTAAATGCTTCCTCTTCTCCCACTTCAACCTGCAGGCGTGTGTAGTGCGAGAAGAAATGAGAGAATCGTTTCTACTCTCTCTGTCGCTCACGTCATAGACAGTCTGCGTGCAAGTGCTTGTACTGTATTAATACCTAGCATAAGGAACAAGTAGAAGCTTGTGTATTATACTGTATATTAGCTGAATACGTTTTAATATTCATTTAAATTTTCTGGAGCATTAACCTTTTCGCTGCGTATTAAAATCCAAGCAGCTCCCTATATTTTGCAATTATGAGTGAAATTTAAAATTTTTGAATTAAGGTTTATTTTACTTAAATATCTCTTTATTACTATTTCTTGCATTAATATATACTACTATTTTCATTTAAAAAAAATTTTTTATGTGTGAAAAACATGATTTAAGCCCTAAAAATATGGAAATTTAATAAATTGTTAAATATTTTTAAGTACTCACATTAAATAATATTTACTATAAAAAACAATGAAAATATCAAATCTACAACAGTTTAATATTAAAACATGTATAAGATAACATTTATAAGCATAAATTAATAATTTATTGTGTAATATGTAGCAAAGATACAGTAACATATAATTCTAGCCTAGCTAACACACAGAAATTACACTTTCTTGAAGTTGAAATAATGTCAATAAATTTTGTTTCTATAATGGAATATTGTAATAATAATTTTGTTATTGTGAATACTTTAAAATGTTTAAAAACAGTATTTGTTTTATTTTAAATATTCATTCATTATAATATAAAGTAGGTTAGAATTAATCACCAATACAGTACTTACATTATAAGAAAATAGGCCTCTTAAGCCAACACTAAATCACTTCAGAATTTTAATAATTATGTAAAACAAATATCCACCTGCAATATATACTAGAAATATAATTAAATATTATCATAAACACACACATAAAAGCAATGGAAATCATTACAACCACAATATAACCTTCACTAAACACCCGGTTGGAACGTCAAATGTCAACAAAAAACATGTGATACTACAAAGTTTCACTGGCTTAAAAACAGGGAGCAGCACCTACTTGAGGCTAAATAACATAATTTCTGTTCAGTTGGGACTATAATCGACTTACGCAGCCAAAGGAAAAGTTTTTATAACGTTGTTGACTGTAGTCGATTTACGCAGCGAAAAGGTTAAAGGTAATGGACGAATCAGCTGTTATATGCTTGAATCAATGTTTATTGTTTTCAATTCTTATTGAATACTTTGCTCTTCAAAAGAAACCTCATAGGCCTACAAACTATATCTAACTGAGTCCATGCCGTTAGGTGTTTTCAACATGGTTAATGTACAGAGCCTGTAATTTAATATTTTACTCAAATACCTGAAATACATTTTGGAAAACAAAACAAAAGATCACTTATTTTAATCACAGGCCCACTTAAATCATTGATTTTAATCACAAGTATTTTAAATCCAGTCATTTAGACAACACTATATTACTGTTCATTTTAAAACAATTCACTCAATTTTTCACCGTTAGTATTCCTATATTTATATATTAATAGAAGTTGAAACTTTTATGATAAAATAGCAATAACTCAGACCAAGAGTCCGAGAAAGTTTAAAACATAGTTTTATGTTTCTGGGCCTAATTTGTTTCTTAGCTATCTAGAATGAATTATAAACAAATAAACGGTACCAGAAACTGGCACATACTTTCTCACAAACATATTTAAATTATTAAACAAATTCACTGTGACTTTATAATTGTATTAAAGTAGGAGAGGGGATACATTAAAGTAGGAGAATAACTAATAAATATTATTATTATTAGCTGAGAGAAAACTATTTGATCGATTTTGAACAAATTTGCACTAGGCCTAAACATGTCAATTATGCCTGTAGCACGAAAAAAGGTTTTGCAAAATTTTTAACCAAATTTTATCAAAATCGTTAGCCTAGAGCAATTTTTAAAAAAAAATAACTGATTTTTTGGGGGGTTTTTTTGCCAAAAAGTGGGTTGTTTTTCAAAATTTTCAAAGTCGTTTTTAATGCATCTATAAGTTAAAGGCCTAATTGACATGTTTGGTGCAAATTTGTTCGAAATCGATCGAATATTTTTCTCTCTAGATTTGTATACATACAGACAGACATTTTGTAAGAACCACTTTTTTAGACTCAGGGGTCCCAAAATGGATATTTCCAAAAAAATCTCAACATCGATTTTTTTTGCGATCACTATACTTTCTCTATACTATAGTAGTGAGAAAGTAAAAGGATTGTACAAATACATAAATTTTAAATGATTTCTAACCTCAAAGACGATTGAATCATTTAACAAAAGATATCATTATCTGCATATAATATTGCAAAGAGAGCAATACATACAATCAACTGTTTCTAAAATTTGAGAAGTTTTAACTTACGAGCGTTTCTCTAACTTTAAAAAAAAAGTAATATCAAAACAAATTCAAGTAAATTTAGCAAAAACAATGAATTATATTCTTATTATTTTGTTAAATAATATTACACACTTTACTAATTTACCTAATTTTTTTTCAGTTTTTAATAATGGAAAGTTACTTAAAGCCAGAAGATATCAAACAAGAGCTTAGCGGAATTGTAATAAAGGAAGAAGTATCTTTTGAGCTGATAGAAGAACCAAGTTTTATTGATGGGATAAAGGAGGAAAGTGAAATGATAAATGATGTAAAAGAAGAAGAAGCATGTTGTGATCCGACAGATGTCCAGAGATTTACTTCTGATATTTTAAAGGAAGAAAATATATTAGTAAATCTGATAAAAAAGGAAGATCTGAATGATATTGATGTAAATGACGACGACGATTATATAAAAGAGGAAGAAGAGATAGATTATGTTTGGTAAGTTTATTAAAAACATAATTATGCTAAATAACATCATTATAGCCTGAATTGGAGCCATTCTTACTTCAAAATCTATTTTCTTTGGCTTTAAATAATATAGTTTTAAATAAACAAAGAAGTTTTGATTATGTACTCAAATGAAAGATATTGGATACTGTGCTACAGTAATAAAAATCACAAAAATAATTCCTCTAAAGTTTTTTCATGCTCACTTTTTTTTATTGATTGTCTAGCCTCTTTTTTATTTGAATACTGTTGAGTTACCCACTTTTCAATTTCCGATCTATTTCATCTCCAATCCCCGACAGTCACTTCCCCAACACCTAAATCACTTGCCACTTTTCTTATTGAATCAGCTACATCTATCATATAATTGCTTCCCATTTTTGATTTAATGATAAAACAACACGCTTTCGCTTTCCACTCATATGACACTTGTATTTACAAAGTTTGACACCGGCTAAAACAAAATACAGAGGGGAAATAAACTACTCGTAGGAAAGGATCAGACTTGGGATTAATGATTAAAAAAATAAACGATTAAAATTAATCGTTAAAAATATGAGTAACTTTTAACTTAATCGTTACTTTTAAAACTGATTAACTTTTAACTCTTTAATCGTTAAAATATTGGTTAGCGATTAAAACTAACTTCAGTTAATTTTGCGGACGCCCGGAAAGATTCGTCACAATGGAAATGCCGGCAAGGTGGGTGGCCTGGCGAGACAACATTCAATATTCCTTAGTTTAGGTTATTGCCATTGCTTATTGGCCGGCCGGAAGGGATGGGGTGTCTAAAGAAAGATAGAACTAACGGTAACGAAAACAAACAAAACAACTCTGTCAACACGCCCATCAGCGTCATTCAATTAGCCCTCGGGTATACGCATGGCATTACAGTTGGATAGTTTTCTTAATTTTGTATAAGTTTTTTTAGTTGTTTTGCCCTGTTTTGGTGATTCACAGTTTAGATTTATTTAGTAAGTTAGTGATTTTTAAAAGTGAGGTTAGGTCTAGTGTAGAAGTATTTTAATTTTTTACTTTTTTATTTCAATTTTATTATGCCTTTATTGTGGCCCGGCATTTTAAACTTTTATGAACAAATAACAAGGGAGGGAAATAGTTTAACATTTAAATGCCTATTGTGTTTACCAAAATTTAAAACAATCAAGGCTTCAGCAATTTCTGCCTCAAATTTAAGAACCAATTAAAGGTAAGTTGTGCTTTAGCCATTTTAGGTTGTTGTCTATCCAATTTTTGTCGTCTATTATTGAAATTTGTATTTTATTATAGGGCATACGTTCAAGGGCGTTTGCATATATGGGCGTTTCCATACCTGCCAACTTTTACGGTTAATCCGTAAGATTTACGGAATCCGTTGATGTTTTACGGTCTTACGGATACTCGTTATTTTTGTTAAAAGAATATTTAATTTATTTTACATAAAAAAACAAATGTTCTTTATCTTATTTATTATATTTACTCAATTTGAGTTACTATCGACATTATTAAAACTTTTTATTTGGTTTAGAACGTCTTTTGCATATTAGACACACGGAATCTGTGAGAACGTGAGAGTGAGAAGTGATACGAAAAAAACATCCCTTTTTATAATGTGCATGCGCTAAGAGCAGTGATGTATCATAGATACGCACTACGCAGTAAGCATAATAAGACATTATTTGGTCAAGACCGTCTCCATTCTGCAGAGACGTCTTGATTCTAAGTTTTGCTTTGGCGTAATTATTTTAGTATAATAATTCTGTTTGTTTTAGTTCAGGTAAAACATTTTGAACATTTTCGGGATTAAAAGTTACCCGTGATTTATGTTTTCTGTGGGAGTCCCGACGAAGTGCCTTTGTTTTACTTGTTATTCATTCCCGCAAATAGCGACATTTAATTTCAACTTTTTACGAATTTTACAAGTGTTATTTAAATAATCTTTTGGCAGACCTAGCGGTTGTAATTTAAATTAAAATTTAATTTTAACACCGGTATTTGATAGAAATAAGAACAAATTATTGTTCTCGGAAGTATAGGGTTTTTCGCGGACATACGCTGAAGTATATTAAATTGCGTTTTATGAAATTATAGCTAATAATATTCCGACTTCGTATTCTTTTTTTCTGACATTTGTCATTGTATTTTAAATAATATTTCAATAATTTTAAGTTCATACAATTTTTATAAATTGTATTCGGGCATCGACTTTTTCGCGGACATAAGCTGTTGTATATTAAATTGCGTTTTAATACCGGCGTTTTATAAAATTAGCGTTAATAATATTCGGACGTCGTATTCTTTTGCGTACATTCGTCATTGTAATAGTATTTCAACAATGATAGTCCATAAAATTGGCACACATTTTATTCGGGCATCGTTTTTTCGGGGACATACACTGTTGTATATTAAATTGTGTTTTAATACCGGCGTTTTAAAATTAGCTCTAATAATATAAGGACATCTTATTCTTTTGTTGACTTTCGTCAGTGTATTTTAAATAATATTTCAACAACGATAGTTCATAAAATTGGCACAAATTTGTTCGGGCATCTGTTTTAATCCTTTGTGCCTAATTCTTAAAGCTATCTAACTTTTTAAGTTTATTTATTTAGGACATTGCCACTTTAGAAATTACAATGTCATTGGTCCAGCAGCATGTCGAAATGATTCAATATTCATAGACATAGACTAAACAGCTTTCTTTTTATCCAATTAATTGTAAAAATAATCATAATAGGCCTATGTACCCTAGATATTTTTGGCTCACATAAATAGCTTTTAGCAAACAAATTATATATTTTAATAAATATGCATATAAAGTTAACTGACATTTTTAATACTCCCATAATAAACATTAACATATTATTTATAATTTCTTACAACAAGAAAAGGATATTAAAAAACTGTTGCATGACCATTCAAAAAGGAGCAATATGCTATTCTATTTTGGATCTTATTAAACTTCATTTCATTCAGTTTATACTTTTTGTAGCCTTTAACTTTTAAATGTAAGATTTTTACAGTAAACTAACAACAAATTAATGTTCCACCATAGCAATTTAACCAAAGTAGCAAGAAGTCATAAGTTCTTAGTTGACCTTATTTCTTAAAAGTGAACTTTTATAGGGGCCTACTACTCACAAAAATTATATCGCCTATATGTTTCTTTATTTACTTTCTATATTCAATTGTACTAATAATGTTCATGAATAGGGATCTGGTTATGAAATGTGTAATTAACTTACTAGCCTATTTAAAATGATATTGCCAACCATTAAGACAACCCAAGAACATTTTTTTATACATAGAGGAAAGTTGGTTTGTGTAGTTAGTTATGGGTTATTTGAAAAATGTTTCTTCTTTTTGTCCGTATTAAGTTCTTTCAGATGGGTTTTTTAAAATAGTATAGTGTGTATATATTTGAAAATAATATTTTATTCATTTATTTGAAAAGCAGCTAGAATAATATTAAGTTTGTATACATTTTACTCTAGCCTTTGTGTATCACTCTAAAAGTTATTAAAATTTTTATTAATGCATGTTTTTAAAAAGGTTATGTAAAGGTTAGTTGAATTGACATAATTATTGCCGAAAGAGTTATTCCATTAAATGAAATTACTACTTCTTAAGTGATCCTAATTTTTAGTTGAGCCATTTTAATACTAACTGTCTCTGAATTAATCTGATATTAGGTTATAATGGCTAGATACAGGGTTGTGTCTTAAAAAAGGGTCAAAATTACTTGTGCATAGTTTTTACTGATTCTGATTTTTCAAAGTTGACAGGTATACGTTTGCAAGCATATTTTCAAAAATTCGCCAAATGTAGTAATTATATACCAATTTGAAAGTATTCCATAGCTTTTTTGTAGAGAAAGGTTCAAAGAATTCATATATGCCAGTAAAAAATTGATAGATGTAAATTTTACAAAGTTATTAGCTCAAGAAACAAAAAATGTTTAGTAATGAAAGGAAAAGGTTTAATTTTAGACCTACATAAAAAGTAGTAAACATTTTTTGTATTTTTTTTCAAAACGTACAGAAGTTTTGTATAATTTAGTTCTAAAAAGAACTGTATAAAAATATTTATCAATTTCAAATTTCTTATTTTGAAAACACCGGTTTTTATGTTCGTACTACAAGACTGCTAACAAAACTAGGCCTAGTTTGAATAGTAATTTAAATTTTGGAATATATCCTTTGACCAAAAATGAAATATTATTATAAGAAAGTGTAGAGAATAAATCAAAGAATTGAACCGTATACTTGTAAATTATTATTTCACAAAAATATTTGAATTAGCTTTACTTGAATCAAAAATGAGATCAATCAAATTAAGCGTTGCGCAAGCGTATTAATAAACCTTATGTCGTGCCGTATTTTAACTTTAATCAGTTATTTTTTTCAAACATTAACTTTAACTTTAATTACTTAATTTTTTTCTGGCATTAACTTTAACTTTAATTAGTTAAATATTTTGGTTAACTTTTCCAAGTCTGCCAAAGGATCATGAGTCCTAAATACGATGCCGCGATGAGGGGAATTTAAACAGACCGATTCGTCATTCACTATTCTACCCTTCCGCTAAAGATCACCATACTATTGCGTCGGGAAAGAGCGGAAATGTTTTCAGGATGTACAAGGCAAATAATAGTTTAGTTTTTCTTCTGTTCAATCTAACACAAACATTTTTATTATAAATTTACTTATTGAGAAATCCTCTCAAGCTATGCATTCTTTATCCAAATCCGTTCAGTTAACTTACATTCGTAAGTTAACAGAATTGATTTCGATAAGTTTTTAAAAAAATTTGTACAACTTGGCTCACAGCGTACAAACTTGGCCGTATCGGAAGATCGTCACAAGGTAAAATCCCCATGTGGATTTGAACCTGGTACTTTTATGGTATTTGACGTTTTGATCGATTTTGGGGTAACCAAGCAAGCTTAAGGGTCACGTAAGAAAAAAATGTGCAGAATAATATCCCACTTTTATTTTTTTAGATAAAATTTCAAAAAACTTTATTATAGTACGGAAAATCTCAAAAGACAATTATTTCCAGTCAATAAACATGCTTCCGTTTGTTAGATGTTTTTGGCTAACGAATTCGTCCTAGCGCAGTAGACAACCAACCTGTGTACCAAATTTAGATCAAATCGGAATTAAAAATCGGCTGTTAGAATGCGAACACATATATACAAATGTTACTTCTGGTTGTTGGATTTTTTTTGGCTAACGAACTCGTTCGAGCGACAGACAACTAACAAGTGTGCCACATTTAGACTGAATCTGACTTAAAATGCGTCCGCCAGAGTGCGAACACATATACACATATAGACATATATATATAATATTTTTAATGCCACCCCAAAAACATGTTCTGGAGACCATGGTCAGTGCTCATTTACTACTTCCGACCTTAGGTCTGAACATAAAGGTCACTGCAATAGTCCATCTTTCCTATGGAAATTCTCTAAAAACAAAACTGCATCATGAAACTGATTTTGTAGTTGTTTATCTGGAATTAATGCTTTATAACATTCTCTGTTTTGTGTTTAGGCCTGAAGGTGATCTATTAGAATCGGACCCTTTGGCTCTTCCTGAAATAAAATATGTAAGTAGTGTTTATTTTGATTCTGTCAATTTCAGGAGTTCTCCATGTCGTTAATTGTTTATAGCCTAATTTAGAAAACACAAATAGTCAGAGTTTTACAATAATTAGTGTTACAAATAAATTATTATTATTCTTAATGCAATTGTGCCAAATAATCTAAATTTAATTTATTTTTGTCTTAAGGTAATTAAGGCTAGACATACCTAAATTAAATTTGGATAAGTTTGCATAGTTGAATTTAAGAATATAGACCGTGAGCTACAAGGAAGTGAGTATGCAACATGTGAGGACTGCATTTTATCAACAGACATTAGCTTAATAAAGCTCAAATATTAATAATCCGGATCTGACGGTTCATTTTTTTCATAGGTAGTTAAATAAACAAAAATTATAATTAAAAAACATTTATAATCTATATATATAAAATTCAATGTATGTCCGTCTGTTTGTACGTTTGTATGTTTGTCCTTTATGCGTTACCAAACCGTCCATCCGATTGCTTTGAAATTTTGCATAGTAACACAGGTTAACCCTGGGAAGGTTTTAGGCCATTTACCGAAGTCCTAGGACATTAGGGCTACGCCCCAGTGGCCCTCAAAGTTTCAATATTAATCTTATGGAAGGTCAATCTTAAGGAAGAAGAAGAAAGATTTCTTTTGATTTTAACAGGGGCACAAAAAACAGCTGTTCGTATGAAAAGCTTAAAACAGCTGATTTTGATCAACAACTGATTTGGATCAAAAACTGAATATAATTTTAGGTTAGGTAAATCAAGCAATGAGCAGAATCCCATTATAATTTACATCGGCCCTCAGGGATACGAATTACAGGCTTTCAAAGTTTCAAATTAAGCAACTTGGTTCATCATCGGATATTAAAACATTAAAATGTTCACATTACATATAACACAAAAACATTTAACTCACAACACAAAACACACAACTGTGACATGTAAATTGGGTAGGCGTCTACTTTGTTTCGTGATCAAACGACTAAATGTTTAGTTGATTAGAGTCAGAAATTCTTATCTCTGAATCGTACAATATGTTGGAATGAAACTGTAGCTGGTTGTTAAGCAATTGGTTGTTGTTATATTTAAAGGCTTTGTATATCTTGAATTCCTCTATAGCGTTCATATATCTATCCTTCATGCAAAAATGGATGGGTTCAAAGTTTCTATTAAAATGGGTGAATTGACGATTGGTGCCTGTTACATGGCGAGCGTAATTTGATTTGTTTCCGTCTATGTTTTTCTTTGGTAAATGTTCCTGAAACAGTTTTAAGAACGGGCTTCCAGATTGGCCTATTTAGAATTTATCACAATTGATAGAGAATGGCTTAAGAGCGATTTTCTGTGGTCATTTAAGGGAAAGAGCAGTCACCAGTAGCAACGATTTAATCACAGTTTACGAAAAAGCAACTGCTATCCTGCTATGAGATCTATGTTCTTTCCCTTTCCTGCTCAATACATTAATTTGTGTTAATAAACTGCTTGTTACTAACATATGTATTGTTAAAAATGCGTTTTAGGTGATTGTGTAAAATTTTGTACGGGAGATAAAATTTAGAATGGTTATTTATTTTGTACAAATTTTAACAAAAATAAATTTACAAATTAAACTCTCTTAATGATAATCCGATAAATGTAGCAGAAATAAATATTCAAAACTAAATCCTCTTTGAAATAAAAGATATTTTAATTTTTTAAATCGCCAACAAATTAAAAGTAAATTAGAAAGCCATTACAAAACATATTTGCTAAAAAAAAGTAGACCTAATAAAAGGCTTACCGGTACTAGTATTTATGTTTGCCGATTAAAAAAAAAAAAAACAACCATTATATTTCGTTAAAACTGTGAACTGCTCTCTTATCTGCTCACTCATTCTCAGAACACATGGGCTGTATCAAAAACTTCATCCAAGCTAGACCAATCACTGTATCGTATTATTCATATGATGTAAGTTAAACCCGCCCCTTGGATTAAATGACAGGTACAACATAACGCAGCTAACTACCGAACAGTTAATAAGTAAACGCAGTTTAGTTTATTCATTCTTTTATAAATAAACACAGCGAATAAAGTGGCCTATTTGAGCAAAAATTACTTTTATTTTAACTAACATAAAGACAGTTTTATATTTTTCTTGTTTCTTAACTTTAGGGCTACATTAAAAAAATCATACAAAGAACAGTGAGCAGTCACGTTCAAGAGCAATGACAACTGCTCTCTGCTCAGTAAAAAGAACAACAGTGTTCTTGTAGCAGTCATCGCAATAGCAGTCTCACCTTTAGCAATTGGTCCTATATACCCCAGTTTTTTCCTCAACCGGTTTAAGAAGTTTGCGGTATACTGTTGTTGGTGCGAAAAGCCACAGTTATGTTGAGTTTATGGAGAGTGTTGCTTAAAATTCTGGAGAAAATTTTGCCGTAATCTTTAGATTAGGGATGTGTCGATACCAGATTTTTCGATTCCCGATACCGATACCAATACTTTGAAAAATCGATTCTCGATTCCCGATACCGATACATAAAAAAAAAAACTGCGAAAAAAAATAAATAAAATGACGAATGTCCGCAAAGAATACGACATCCGAATATTA
>JAGFPH010023122.1:0-12142 GCA_018207615.1 Philaenus spumarius
ATGCAGAGCTCTAACTATTTAAAATTAATTTAACTAATACAAACCAAATTTATCAATTTTATCTGAAAAACTGGCTTCAGTCTCTAGATCTATTTAGTTAACTTTTTGTTAAACTAATTAGCTAAACAATATAATTCTATATCTTATATTAATATAATACAACTTGATACTATCGTAACACGTATTTTATAAAGAAGGGAATTCAATTAAAGTTCTTTCAATGTGAATAATAATTTCAGGTCGTGGTATAGGTCGAACAGGGAAATAGGATACGTGTTCGTTTGTAATTAAAAGCTGAATGAAATAAGTTCATTTTTATATTTTAAGTTTACCAGCATCGTTTGAATTCATAGTTGCATTACAATGCTATCAATTATCAGGCATTATTGCACATACCACATATTAATACTTAGTTTTATTAAAATAATGTAGTTAATTATGGTATTACACCATACAGATTGCTTCAACTAAGCAACACAATAATATTTGTCAACATAATTTGGAAATATCCATAGGCCTATTTAAATTTTGTTCAAACTTTAATTATAATAATTTACACGGAAAAGACACAAACAAAATTATAGTAACATACAACAAACGAAACATTTAAATGAATAATACGATAGAATATTAAAATTAATTTTGAAATATCAATACTTACAAAATAAAAATAAATATAAATAATTAAAAACATATTTTAGTGTATACCTTGTTTTTGCTTTTAAATATTAATTCAAATAAAGAAGTTATGTTTCTATGTTGAATTAGAAATTATAATTTTTTTATATGAAAATAAACCAACGTAGTTTTAGAAGGTAACACAGTACAAAAAATCTAAATTTGTATCATACTCAATAAAAACTGCTCTATTTGAGTAGCGCAGAGAATGTCTTTTCACGTCATTACATATAGAAGTTTTTCAAATTGCTGAAATAGTAAATTGAAAACAAAGTTATACACATAATATAAGGAGTTCATATTTTGGTGGTATAAATTAAATACAAATTTTGTTTACATATATATTTATTTTTATAGTTTTAAGAATAATATCATACTACATTGCATACAGTTTATAGCTCATATAATATTAATCCAATATAAAACCCAGTAGACAATCTTTTAAACTCAATAAATAAAACCAAAAGAATTAAATAAAAACAGATTTTTTTTATAATTAAAATTATAGAATTTAGAATTTTTATAATATTTAAATTTTCATTAAATTACTATTATAATACAAACTGAGCTAATACAAGTACAACAATTATATAACTTTTTTCATGTATGCCTTTGTTCTCGAACAATCCTTGTTAAATTACGTTTTGTCGTTTCATTATTTTATTCTATTTTACAGGAAAAGTTTCTACTATTGATCGGTCACTATCAAATGTAAACATTAAGGAAAACACAAACACTTAAACACATTACAAACTAGGCCTGTTTTAAAATAATTTAACAAGCATCTACCGTAGCCAAACTATTTCTAAATTTTTTTTTTGTTCTGATAAATTGTTCCTTTAAAATTATAAACATATTTTGTACATATATTGTCAAATTTTTTAACATATAAAATGCTTTCAAATATTGTAAATAAGGAATAAGATATATATTTAAATTTAAATACTAATTTCATAAATTATTTCCATAAGTACTGTTTTTAATTATCTGTTTATCTAATGTTTTATTATTTTTGAGAAGATGGAAATTTCATTTACGCACTAGACTCAGCCATATGGTTTCCCGTAGTTTTCGCTCTCCAGGAAACAGGAATATGTACTCACTCAAACCATCTCCTAAAGCCTAGGAACCTTATTAGGAAGTACTTACTTCTTACATCAGAAAAGCTCTTTTGTGTTTGGCTGTATTTATCTCGTTTCTCTGGACGTTTCACTAGTACATCCAGTATCGTTCTTGGACTTAATAAAAAATATTCAACAAATAAATGAGACACACCATTATTGTTTCAGCCAAGTACATTTGGCATTCTGTTTTGCAAACGGTTTTGTGTAAATAAGTACTATAATAACAGAAACCGTTATGTGAAGACAAGTTGATATATTCCGGATGTCACAGTTTTAAAAAACAGTATTAAACATTAAATAGATTTTTCAAATTTATTATTTCACCAAATATTCCAATGTTGAAGATTTTTGCATGAGAATAAGTTAGGTGTGAGTATAATTGTGAATTATGTCACAAATAGTTGTAGTTTATTCTACGTTTATTAAACTTGCTGCTTAACTCCTTTCTTAAAGATAGCTTTTTTAAAAACAATAAAGTTTTATTTATGTTACCCTAAAACTAGAAAAACTTACTGTAAATTTTGCAACATCTCTTAAAATTAGTGATTTTTATCCTATTTGTGCAAATTACTACTTCCTTAGATCTTTAAGTACTTTCTATCTTAAAATATACGATCTTTATGGTTGCCTATAATAACTTTCCAATTTTGTTTCCGATGTAAGAGCTACGTTTAAATTTGCG
Organism: Philaenus spumarius; assembly: GCA_018207615.1. Classification (NCBI taxonomy): domain Eukaryota; kingdom Metazoa; phylum Arthropoda; class Insecta; order Hemiptera; family Aphrophoridae; genus Philaenus; species Philaenus spumarius. The sequence continues at coordinate 2,485 of JAGFPH010023122.1, forward strand.
TGTTTTTAAGTTTGTTTGCACAATATTTGATAAAGCTGGAGTACACGTCATTCTTACCCATCTTTCTCCGATTTGTTTTCCATTAATATTGACCTCGATGTTTTCATTTTCTTGCCGGTGGGTGGTATTCTTTATAATGATGTCTGTTGTGACTTTGGGTATCCGTTAAATTTTGCCGCTCCATAAATATATTATTTTTCGGTTATATAACTTTGTTCCGAAAGAAAGTAGGTTAACAAGATGTTATCCAGGTTAAACATTAGAGGTACATTCACATGCAGCACTCCTAGTCAAGACCAGAAATGTCCCTCAAATTGGGGGGTTAAACTTACAGTTTCCAGTGTCACCACCTGAGTGTATCCCGTGAGCTATGCCCACCGTGGAAGAGTACCGTCCGACTTCGACACCAAGCTATACGTTACTTATTCTATCTTCGGTAGAAAACATCTTTGATTCTAGATCACTGACAGTTTTACCAACTTTAAAAAACTGCATCTAGAGGTCAATTAATATAAATAATTTAATCTGCATATGAATATTATTCATATTATATGAATGAAACTTGTATGTTTACGTTAGATAATTGTTTACAAAATATAGTAGGTTATATTATTATACAGCAACCAAAAATATTGTATACATTTCAACAAACAAGAATGACATTAAATTTAAAATAAACTATTTATTCACCTTACTATAATATGTTAATTATTACTTTTTCGAAACGCAATTAAATAGTGTACTCAATAATTTTCCTTTCTCATAGTGAAATTTTATTAAATTAAGTGGTTGTTTACCAAGGATATGCTCTTAACCGATATAGTCGGACACCGAGCAATTTGTTATGGATGAGAGCGTAACACGGCTTTCTACTTTACACAACATTAAGGGGCGGTTCAGGAGTTCAGGTTTATCTTTAGTCCGGGCTTAAATACCAGTTCAAACCGGTATTTGAGCTGCAGTTTAAAAATTGACTTCAGGAGCTCGGGTTTAACGTTAGACTCGGACTAAAGATAGTTCCGGCTTAAAGGTGACAGGGATAAACTCGAGCTTAAGAAATCGGCTTCAGGAGTCCACATCGATTTAAACCCGAGTCTAAAAGATAAACTCGTGGGTTCAGGAGACCAAGTTCGAGCGTAAAAAAGAAAGCCCGAGACTAAAAAAGAGCGATTTTAAGCTCCAACTTAAACCCACTGGAGGGCAGGTTTAAGTTGGAGTTTTAAAAAAGAATAGTATTTACATGATTATTTACCGTAATATTGTAAAAAGAGTTGTATTTTCGTCATCAGGATTAATTTCTACACACATTGGTAAAAAAAAAATATTCACATAAAAAAATATATTTTCATAGTTTTTTACAGTGTTACTATAGAAAAACTGTTGTTTCTCAGCTATGGATAAAAATAACTTTCTTAATTTAGCACAAAATTATTATGTATATAAACTTATTTAATAAATAAACATTTGAAAGGACTAGTAATAGGAACTACACGTTTATAAGGAGGCATACACATATTGCATTACGTAATTACATTATCCTTTATTCTGGTTACGTAACGTAACCCAGTAAAACAATATTTTTACGTAGTTTTAACCGTAAAAAGTCAAATTAAATCTCAATATGATACAAATTAGTCAAATCTACCTTTACTTATGTATTGATTGATAGGTTTTACCATTAATATTTCAACGTATTATTAGGAAAATGCAATGGCGAAAGAAATGTACTTTCATATAAATGCATATATGCAATGTTATAACAATCTAGTAATATAATAGTGTACATAACAAAACAAAAAATACTTTAAACACAAACTTAAAATCTTTTCCTTTACAAATAAAAATACACTTTAAAAATAAAGGAATTAAACAGTCCTAACAAATAGTTTAGTAGGAAACTGTATTATTATTTAATCTATACTAATATTATAAAGAGGTAAAGTTTGTTTGTTTGTATGTAGGGGGTAATCTCTGGCGCTACGTACTGAACCGGTTGAAAAAATAGTATTACTAATAAAAAGCTACACTATCCCTGAGTAACATAGACTATAATTCATTTCGGTAAAAAACTTTTTTTATTTTAATATTTGTAAATTTAGTCGAAAAAAATCTTAGGTTAGGCCTGGAATGATAAACCAACACATGTATTTACATTTATTACCATAGCAACCAATTGAATAAAATAACAGATAATTAGATGTTTGCTTCAATATTTCCATGAACAGCTGATTTCAAAATTTGAAGCAATTATTTTTGTATTTCTAGCTTTTAGGTTAGGGTTTTAAAGTGTAGACCTGAGCTTTGCTGGTTCTTTTAACTGCTGTTATAAAATATAAGAAATAATTTGGTTTGAACATTTATCATTATTTACCATCTTAGTTTTTAGGTTATTATTAATACTACAACTGTATTATAAATAGAACATAACGTATGTTTTTAGAAGGTTCCATTGGGTGTTGGCGTGCTGGCGTATTATCCCTAGTAGATAATATAATATTAAAGAAACAAAATAATAAATAAACTGAAGTGATTAGCATAGTTTTTAATGAGAATTTGATAACGTTTTAGTTTAACGGCGTTTATTGCGTTAAAGATTCACTCAGTAGATGAACAGTTGTTTGCTCCAAGGTTTCTCTAGGTTCAATGCCGATAGATAGTGGGAAAGATACTGGAACAGGTGAGTTTTGAAGAGCATTTTCTTTCATTGTCACCCAGTAGCTCCTCTCTTCTCCTTAAAATAGCGTAAACAATATTACAAGAATAACGCCATCTCACGTCTACGGGTTTTCTAAAGAAACTGACCCAAAACAAAGACACAGATGTCAGCAGGGTTATAAACACCCTCCCCCCACCCTCATCATATTGTTTAAAGAGCTGTTTGATAACGAAACTGACAGATAGACGCTGGAGAGTCTGCCACGATGCGCCCAGTGTTAGCAGGTATTTTCTGTCGCTGCCAACGTTACCAAACAAATTCCCAGCGTTTCCCTCTCATTTAGGCTCAGTCTTACTTTAAGCTCGGGCTACGTTAAGCTCGAGCTTATCTCATTTACGCTCGGACTCTTGAACCCAATTTTTAGTCGCAGGCTATTTTAAGCCGGGACTAACGTTAGACGCGGACTATATAAACCCGAACTCCTGAACCGCCCCTAAGTCTTTGGCCACGGTCTAACAAGATCTGTGTTTTAAGTCTCAATACTCTAGGGGTTGCTTCCTTCTAAAACTGGTGTAAGTATTGTGATACTGAGTATATCAAATTAAAATAGTTTTGTAAGCCAAAAAAACCAAAAACACTTTAAGTTCTAAAAATAAAAATAAATACATTTAATTAGTTTTGAAGTGCAAAAAATAGCTTAACTTTATAACATATCACTCTTTATCAAAAATAGATTTCTTTCTAAATTTTATAAAATAAAGAAATGTAAAATTTCAAATCATTGAAATATTTTTTGTATACAGTTTAGTGTAACTATAAATACAATAATTATAATTAGTTTCTGAATTTCTAAAATAAAATATTATTAAATAATGTCTAATGTCAGTACAAACTTTAATCAGAAACAGTTAGTCAACTGTAAGTTATACGTATGTGCGAGTAATCCCCGATTCTGAGCATAAACCAATCATTTTATAGAAATATTTTCAATGTAGCTTATTTCAATAAAAAAAAGTACAGTAATCTAATTAAACTGTCAACAAGCTTACAACATGTCAAAAACTGCAACCGGTTAAATTAAATTATACTTTGTTCTTATCAAAACGTCACCTGTCTTGGAATTGTAGTCTGACAGTTTGACTGTGGATATTGGCATACTTATAATTACAGTTTGAGGTTTTAACTAACGTTGAAGTGACAGTGAGGAAATATAAATCCTGCAAATACTGTTCCGCATAAATGGTTTTAACAGATAAAGTACCTGAACACTAGCTTTATTATTGTGTAGTGTACAGTCAAAATAATCAACTTTAAATTACAGCCAATCCCTACGTAGTCGCTTAGTTGTCCGCCAGATCGCACGAGCTGTTCGATGTTTTAATACCAAATGCTACAATATTTGTAACACGCCAATTGTATTCAATTATTTTTCTATAAGGAGAGAAGTAACAGTTCGTTGGAGCATGTCTCTGTCTCATACAATTTTTTCGTAATGAAGAAAAACGGTTTATTTGCTCTAGTTGAATTTAGCAAATGCATTTAGTTTTGTTAGCAATGTTTTCCATGCCGAAGAAATCATCTAGCCAGGTAAAAAATAATCCTTTCTTTCACTACCTTGTATTTGAATTCACTGTTATAGCCACTGTTTAAAAAAAAACTATAGACATTTTTATTGAACCGTAAACTCATTGTTTGTACTATCACAAATTGAATATTATAATATTTGCATAATATTTACTACTTTTTATTTGAGTTCTTTAAATTATATAACCTCATCTTTGTTTCAAGTTTTAATCTAATTTTAAACAAGAAGTTAATCTTTGTAAACATATTTGTCTTATCAAAAATGTACAAATGGTATTAAAATGATTTTCTTTTTAAATTTAAAATATAATTAGTATGGAAGTAAAACACTAATTTTCTCTTTTTTTCAAAAATCCAAAGTGTAAAACAAAAACATTGGTTTAGACCTGTATGAAAAAAATGTGTACTGACTTAAATGCTGGTTGTTTGACTTTTATTACTTGTCCAGTAAATGGTAGCTATTTTGCATACTAATAATTATAGATTTGTTACAGATTAAATTGTTTCCAAGTTGTTTTCATCAGTTTCAAGTATTGCATAAATTACAAGTTTGACACCTTTTCAGAATTCACCATCAATTTCAACTCTTCCAATCAATACTTACTACAACTAGATTTCAATTCTGTAATGCAACTTAAATGCATACATAAAATAAATTAAAACTAAATTTTACAAGGCTCTGGTTCTACCAATGCAAATGTAGATCACAGTATTTCTTATTTGAATTAAAACTTATATGGTTAGTCATGTAATACACATATATATATATATATATATTCAAATTCTTTGGATATTTAGGTTTACGAACACTTAGGCTATTACAATTATGAGAATTTATTTATTAGTACCCATACAGCACAGAATGTACCGAGTACATACTCACAAAGTGCCATATATACCAGGCATGTACTGGCACTTTAGGCATATACTGAATACATGCTCGGTAAATGATAAATTCACTTCTATTTTTGTCATTTTAAGAGATTGTCTAGCATGTGAGTAGCACGTTTTCAGTATATGATTTTGGAATGTGCTGAAGACATTCTGAGTACATTCGTAGCACATTTCTAAAATAAAGAAAAATCACCCAAACATATTCTTCACAACTAACAAAGACTGTAAAATCAAACCATATTTACTGCTAAGATGGTTGATTTATAACTGTACGAACATTCTTCGCTATTATAACACAATAGACTATACTATCTGGGTGTGGAGTACCAAAAAATAAAACCGTTAGGTACTTGGGTTCGACCATTTACCACGTGACAGGTCCGACCGAAAATGAATCATGTTTCACCGTCCACGGCGTCCACCTTTCTTGTTTATTGTCTCTACTCTACAGTACAATCTACAGTCTGCCACTGCCAGTTCTTGAGGTTTATTTTGGAAGTTCTTAATGCATCACTTATCACTTGTTTATAATCAGATCTTCACTTGTGTGGTAAGTACTTTTAAAATTTTATTTAGTAAATATAATTTAAAACAGTATATATTTGCGTAGTATTTGTCTTTGAAAATTTTCCTTTATAATTCAGAACCAATACAGTAGTTCATTGCAATTTGGAATTTTTCTTCAACTATGCTATTTCTGACATACCGTAAATGTTCACAAAAATTAATAAATGATATTAAAATTAATGTCCTTGAGAATTCGTCATGATATACTATGCCTAGACTTATATTTAATTCACTTTGTGGGTTTCATAACCTCTAATTTACAAGTAGTAAAGCATACATTTCTAAAATACTAGGCCTAGGCCCTAGTAGAATGTCTTAAGATTTCAATAACTAGACGTAACATTGCATTTGAGAACTTATCATTGCTATTGTAAAAACTAAAAATTAAGTTCTAATAGGCCATCTGTTAAAATAATTATTTTACAACAGCTTTTTTTTGGTTTTTGCAGTAGGTATACACAAAAGTTAGCCTAGTCTAACCCAACTTTTGTCATTGGGAAATTACTAGTTCTAGACTAGATAGGTCATTGCATGTATAAATTATATCAGTACAACTTGATCTAAATTATAATTTTGCTACTGTCAGTAGGCTAGTCTAAGTGTAAAAACTGAACCTTGAAAGCGACTGGGCGTAAATTTACTATACGATCTCCGGCTATAATTTTTGCAGACAACGACATTGTTTTTCATTCTGCTGTTAAATGTTGAATACAAGTGAACATAGGTACTGTGACTAAAAACTATTTTAAGTTAAAAATTCAGGCTATTCTTGCATATCTGTTGGCATAGGGTCGTAAGTTATAGTAAATTTGTACCTAACATATAACGGTGAACTTTTAGAATGCCACTACTTGTTGAACTAGGCTTAGCATCATTTGAAGAATTGTTTTAGGAAAATGAGAAGTGTTACCAACTTAACATGAGATGTTTTAGTAATATTATTAACTTTAAACACCCTATACAAATTTGATATTTGTGATATAGCCTATTTGATACTTAATTATAGCCTATTGATGTTGATATTTGTATTCTTTTTGAATATGTTTAAGCTATATATACTCCCATTGTATTCAATTTGTTTAGTAATATACCGTAGTTAAACATTATTATTTAATCTAGATCTTATATCATTTTGCTTGAAGGTTGGCAGTTCTGTCATATTATGGCAAGGAGGCGTGTTTTATATTTTACCTTAAATAACATAGCACTTTATCATTTATGATATTAACCAAAAGTATTGGCCCTTATTTATAATAATTAAAAGTTAGGTTGGTTATTAGTCTATGATTTATTAAAGCAATATCAATTTCTACTGATTTGTAAACAACCAGTGATTAATGAATCCTGGTAGAATTGATCACACTGACAGTAACTTTGTACACCTTTCAAAAGTATTAGGGTTTTCATTTTTACAGTATACTGAATTCCATTAATAATTAAAAAAAGATTATTCATTCAACTTAAAGTTTAAAGTGGCAGTTTATGAGTTTTAAAATAAGTAATTCTGTTGTTCAATGGCAGTGAAATATATCAATTTTCAATTTGTCTATTTAAATTTTAATAATAATAATCTTTTTATGTAGCCTAGTAGATTTAACAATGTCAGGCCTTTATGTGTGCAAAATCTTTATAATGCAGGTTAGCTTATTTGGTAAATTATAATTATTGTATTAAACAATTTTCTGCTGTATGGATATTATTTAACTGTTTATTGTTTTCACAGCTTCTCAGTCCTGCTCCACAGTCAGTTTATTGTGTACCGATACTCCGCCATACTTAAACATAGTCAAGACTTGATCAGTTCTTTACACATTTGGTAAGTACATTTTGTTTTATAAAACTAACATAGGCCCCTACTTAAAATATAACAATAATAGGCCTACATTACTTTTAGGGGAACACCCATTTTTCATATTTTGCAAATACATATTTAACTGCGTCTAAAAAAACAAAAGTCGCTTGTAAATGTTAAAAAATTATGATAGCTACAAAACTAAAATATACTCTAAGTTAGATCAGGATAACTTTTCATATACGGTGTAATTTTATTATATTAATGGATGTTCCTTATAAAAAAGAATTTAAACCTGGTGTCCTCTATAATTTTTGAACGACTGTAAATTTTCAAACAATATTTGGTAAATGTTACTAACATAAGTCAAAGTACTTTTTTATGTGGTTTAGGGTTTCAACCCTCACCCCTAAATAGGGGTTGCTGGGGGTAGTTTTTTTATTTTCAAATAGCAACCCCTAGCAAGTTGCATATCATTTTAAAGAGGGTAAAAAAAGAAAATGAATGCCGCAAACTAGACATCTCTATGACTTCTTAAACTAAAGTTATGATAAAAAATGTATCACCATAATTTGATTGTTGAACTATCCCCCACTAAAAATACCAACAAACTCTAAAATTTAACAACTAAGCTCTAGAGTGACCGTTTTCAGGAAAAATTTTCAGTGTCCTTGGCTTAAGTCGTACACTGTTATTAAACTACCCTAGTATTTATAATTTAATATTTACATTCATGATAAGTTAGTAAACCTAGAACTTTTTACTAAGTTTTTACTTTTGATTCAGTCTTAATGAACAATAGACCTAGCAGTTAAATTTTAAAACATTTTTGGTAACCTGAAAACCTAAATCTATTTTATATTTTGACTTTTAAACGTAAGTCACAGATTAGTTAGGTGAGATTAGTTTTGGATTTTATCATATGTTTTGCCTTAATATAAAATTTAACAGTTAATACACAGTTATTAAACTGCAATGTTTGGGTTTGGTAGTCTAAACATTTAGTGCATTTATGAAGCTGCTATAAAATTATATTGTGTCAACATATTCTAATTGAACGGTTTCCTTTTACATGCATTTATTAAATAGGAGTATATACATAATAACCTATCACAATGATATGTTTTAAAGCCATAGGCCTACAATATATAGGGCCCCTTGGCTTATTAACTTAATATTTCAAAATATAATATAGCCTATGTTATTAATTTTTATTAGGTAGCCATTTTTTACACAAATTTGTATCATCTCTTGACTGTAATTTACTGATTCACTAAATGTTGATACACATACACATATGTGGTAAATTAAATACTATATGTATATAGTAGGAATTGTATCATACTGTGTCCAGTACTAGGGGTAAGGTCTTGTTCAGAATGAACGTTGTTTTATTTTATGTTACATTCTGTTATATTCTAGTGCCATTTATAACTTCAACAATATAACAAAAACAACAGCTTGAACATAACCTAGTGGTATCGGTTACCTTATTTTTCCAGTTTGCAAAGTTATATGTACATACATCCTATAAAATATTCATCATTTATTATTTTATTAAAAATGAAATGTGTAGGCTGTTACTAAAAATCATTTTAATTATGTTTCATATAGAATATATAATATGACATAATTGCAGTAATATTAGATTTTTTAAACATATTTTGTAACATTTATTAGCTTATTCATCATTTTAAGTGAGCATTCAAATGTATCTTTTCGGTATTTATTTACTTTACCTTGTCAAACTAAACTACTATAAGCACACAAACCAGAACTTTTTTCTTAATAAATATAGTATTTATACACTTCACTGATAAAGGGAAACCAATATTTAACCATATTCAACATTTACAACATTAAAAACTTTCAAATCAAAAGTTCGTTATGGAAATTTACATTGTAAAGTGCCGACATGTTTTTCTTACTGTCCTGACAGCGTTGCCGGATTGTTCTTGTTCTTTTTTGTGTAGAAACGAACAGTTTAGGCAACTCATTCTAATTATAAATAGTGTGATAATACGACGAAATATTATAATTATGTAAATATTATAATCATACTGTTATCGGCAAAATACTGTGACTAAACAGTTTAGGTAAGTCCTCTAGTTTTTTTTAATTCTAATTATATAAAGTGATAATACGACGAAATATTATAATTATAC
>JAGFPH010023124.1:0-12142 GCA_018207615.1 Philaenus spumarius
GGGGTTTGTAGTGGGTTGCTAGGTTGTTCGTAGTGGGTTACTAAGGGTTCTTAGTAGGTTGCTAGGGGTTCGTAGTGGCTTTCTAGGGTTTCGGAGTGGGTTGCTAGGGGGTTTGCGGAAAGAAACATGGACGTGGTATAGCGTTACAGTATTAAACACTTTAACTAATATGCTTAGGTATGAAGTGCGGTTGATTTGTCAAGATAACTCTAGTACTGAAGTGTTAAAATCTAATCGCAAACTATAGCACTCGTATAGTTTTTTAAACTGTATTTATTGCTAACCCTATTACTGTATTGATGCCTCATTACTGACGCTAGACTTGTACTAGATACGAATTACAGGCCGGGGGTACAATTCACGAAAAGAAGTTGGTAGGGGGCGCGCAACTCCAAAAAGGTTGAGAACCGTTGCCTATAAATTTACAAAATTGTTATACAAAACTGTTTATAATGATTACAAAATATCCGTTATAAAAGCTGACGATAAAAGTACTTTAAAAATATGTTTTAAATTGTAATTATTATTTCTTGGTAATACATCAAGGGCTAATATGTGAGTAAATAGAAATACCAGTCGGCGTTTATGTTTTCGAAGTCCGAAATGTTAGTTAGTTATTTTTGATTAATTTGTTTAGCTTCCCAGATTGTAAGCACCGTAGCGACATCGGACGACCCGTAAAACAGTGCCCGTTTCTGTGTTAAAGTTAGGCAGTGAACTTTCAGTGAGTTTGAACTTTTAAGTGTTTATTGAGTTTATCTGACGGTAAGTGAAGTAATTTTTTATTAGTCGAGTAAAATAGTGCATGAGAGTATACGAGTTACGTACAACTGATTGTTATTGACATATTATGTCTTGCTAGAGGGCCTCGCCCCATGCTCGCTTTGTTCACCAACACCCGTAGCGATACACGGTGAAGCAAATGAAAACAGTTTATTGTGTACTCTGATGTTTTCACGGGAATGACGATTGATTGGGACAGAGATTTTTTTATAAAGAAGAAAGACAACTTTCAAGTTATTAAAAAAAGTGATATGGTAAAGCAATATTTCAAACTGGTCAGATAGACCTAATAAATAATAAAGTTAGCATAATTTAAATATTGATAGATGCTTGAGTTATGGTATAATTTGTCTTTTTTGTTGTTGCTTTTCTTCTTGCTATTACCTAACCTAGAAAAACTGTTTATGTTGAGGATAATTACCTGATTCTAAATGTGCCAATTTGGTTGCTTTGACAATAAAAGTAAATGCTTTCAACAAAATAATGTTTGTTGGTTCAGTATAGGGCTAAACTGAAATTGTATTAAGCGTATCCAACTATCTGTTTTATTTATAATATGTAACAGCAGACGTTTGAACTATGCATATAGTAAGTCTTTTTCATTGAATTTTTGTTCTTTTGTTAACCTAACCTAAAAAAATAAAAATAAAGTCAAATACCTGTTGGTTGTGAAAAATTACTTCCTCTAAATTTTCTAAGCTTATTGCTATGGTAATGAATGTGAATGTATTCGACAAAATGGGTTGCTTTAATATAGGCCACACCTAGTATTGTGTTGCGAGGCTTTTGATTGGAATCAGCTGTTTTATCTGTTTATGGCTAAGAGTAAACCCCATGTTTAGACTGTTATCAACATTTAAATCATAATTTTTACTTTCTCCACTCTATACGTAGTATATGGAGAAAGTATTGTTGTCGTCCAAATTTTTTGTCTCCCAGAACCCCAAAAAATTTTTTAGTGCAATTATCTGTGTTGGTGCTCCTTGAATACAAAAATATTTTTAGTGGAATTTTTTTTTTTGGTGCTCCCTGAACCCAAAAAAGTGTTTTTTTGGTGATGTCTGTCCGTGTGTCCGTTGTCTGTGTGTCTGTAAGGATGTGTACAGAGCTGGAGACCATACCAACGGTCCGATTTGGATGAAATTTCGTATGTAGCTTCGTCTAGGGCCGCAGGTGTTCACTAAGAAAGGTTTTAAAAAAAATCGAAATTTTAGGGGAGTTTGGATGGGGTCAAAGTTACTAAATCGCGATTTCTCTAAAACTACTGAACGAAATTGGAATGAAATTTGGTATGTAGTTTCCGCTAGGGCGGTAGGTGCTGATAAGAAACGGTTTAAAAAAAATCGAAATCTTAGGTCGTTTTTTGGGGGGTCAAAGTTACTAAATCACGATTTCTCCAAAACCACCGAACGGATTGGAATTAAATTTAGTATGTAGCTTCCTCTAGGGTCAAGGTACTCTCTAAGAAAGTTTTTTTAAAAAAATAGAAATTTTAGGGGGAGTTTGGGGGGTGAAAGTTACTAAAACTCCCCATAAGAAATACATAGTGTAATTCATATTCATTGATATAATATATTTTTTGTTAATATACATTTAACTTTGATTTTTCTATCCGTGCAAAGCTGGATCGGGCTAGCTAGTATAATAATATAATATTGATGTGTGTTACATGCATCTAATATTTTTCATGGTAACATTTTCCTACTTTTGCATTCTCAAACGTTATAATATTCTTACTCTTCAACTGATGGAGCTACATTACACGTCAGCGGAAAGTAGAAGTGAAAAATATTTCCCTTAATAATGTGTTGGATAAAAACAACCCTTGCTGATAATCAATCAGAACATATTGCTCTACCCCAAAATAGAACAGAAAGAATACAGCATTTTTAAAATTTATTTTTATCTTATATGGTTTGTTATAATTATATTCTAAAAGCATATATGCCCAAATAAAATATAAGTGTCTGTCTGTGATCTATATAAATAAAAATGTAAATGATCGTTTGTTCGAAATCTTAAATCTCGGAAAGTTCTTCGCTAATTGCTTTGCAATTTTCACACAACTTCGAATTCGAATACAGCGTGTTTTTATATACTTTTTGAAAGACAACTCCATTGTTAGACGTAAAAACAGCACACACTATTTTACAGCAATGAGAGCGCCAAACTAAATAATTCGATTGCGCAGCTGAACCGCTGACGTGAGTTGAGCAAATTTCCAAAATTAAGTTTATAGGCCTATGTTTTAGGGTTTACAACCAACAATTTCGGAAACGACGGTGCTGAATAGCTGCAAAATGCTACGCATGCCATTCCGCATATATGGAGTATCTTCAATACAAAACGCATTGCGTGGTTCGCACGCCATTCCGCATGTTGGGAGTATCTTCAATACAAAATGCATTGCGTGCTTCGCACGCAATTCTGTGTATTGTGAGTAATTTCATTACACAATACATTGCGTGCTTCGCACGCCAACCTCACGGTAAAATTCACCACATGGCTTCGAACCGGGTAGTTTTAAGGTATTTTACGTTTTGGTCGATTTAGGGGGAACCAAGCTGGCTATAAGGTCGCGTAAAAAAACAAAATGTGCTGAATAACATCTTACATTTAAATTTTTAGAAAAAACTCTACAAAAATTTCATTCAAGTAGTAAAAATCTTAAAAAATAGTTACTTCCGGTCAAAAAACGTACTTCCGGTTGTTGGATTTTTCTGGCTAACGAACTCGTCTGAGCGACATACACAACCAACTTGTGTACCAAATTTGAACCAAATCGGTCTTAAAATGCGGCCGATAGAGTGCGAACACATATATATATGAATTTTAATGACACCCCAAAACGTGTTCTGGGGATCATGATCGGTGCTCATTTGCTACTCCCGACCTTGGGTCTCACCATAAGGGCCACTGCAATAGCTCATTTTTCCTATGGAAATTCGCTAATAATAATTAAATATGTTTAGTGTCGGTACGGTAATCAGCTGTTTGTCCTAATATTTCCTTTAACAGCTGATTTTAAGTTTTAAAACAGTTAAAACAACAAACACTATACTAAATATTTTACTGCAACGGTATCACCATTATAAATGATCATTGAATATGTTAAGTGTTGGTACAGTAACCAGCTGTTTCCATTAACAGCTGATTTCAAAATTTGAAATAATTATTTGTATTTTTAACTTTTCAGTAAGGTTTTTGTTTAGGTGAAGACCTGAGCCTTGCTGGTTCTTTTAACTTTTATTACAACTGCTGCTATCAATAAATATAAGAAATAATTTGGTTTGAACATTTAACATTATTTACCATCTTTTCTTTTGATGTATTAATCCCTACACCTTTATTAGAAAACATAACATAATGTGTATGGAAGCGTCTGACGGGATTGGCGTTTCCCCTAGTTTCTAAATAAATACTTTTTTTCTAATCTCATTTTATGTTTATTCACACTGTATCAAAAACTAAAGATGATTTTTTGTATTTTTTGTCTGTGCTAATCTCCGGAATGGTTGAACCAATTTCGACGAAACTTCCATTTTCGTGTAGAGGACTTTTCAGACGTTATTCTAGGCTAGTTTTTTTTATCCCGGAAATATTTAGTGTTCTAAACTTGAACAGTATGTGAAAATTATGGTCCAAATGTGTGGTTTTGCGAACGGGCGTGTCACGCGACCGTTATAAATAAAACAACTGTTTTGGATCAAAAGCTTAACACTTTTTCAAGAACGTATGTTTTGATTTACTTTACGCGCTGGTTTAACCGTTAAATATTTATAAAAACGGTATTCAATAATACGAAATATACTCAGAGATGTTAGTAACCCTCAAAACCTTATTTTGTAATGTTTAGGTTTTTTCGGGAATTATGAGTAGCAAACAGAATTTTTAGCGTTTATTGGTGCACAGCTAACAATTTACGTAGGCCTAGAAGGGATCCGTAGATCGATATAGGCCAAAGTCACTTTAGCCATGGAACTCGGATCTAAAATCGTTTTTTTAATTTCTTGTAATGGTAAGGAACAATATTTACCCGATATTCCTTTTATTTAATCGCATTTGTGAGCGAAGCCGCAGGTAAAAACTAGTCAATATATATCTCAAAATATTTTTGTTACTTTTTCCTAACTTTCATAATCTAATTCAAACAGATTCCCTCAATTTAATGCAGAAATTGCAAGAACGAATCCAACAGCGGTTCTCTTTTGTAAGCAAAGATTTCTCCATTGTTTTAAAATGTTTATTGAGCTGAAGTTATTGTTGCTACTGTTTTCGCCGTTGTATTGCACAAGAGTGTGGTGAATCTTCAACCGCGCAAGCGCAAAATAATTGCGATCACGTGATATGTCAATTAATTCTTAATTAAACTGGTAAACTGTTTTATTTATGCAATTCAATCATCGTGATATTCTTTATTAAATATAATTTAATCTAGCAAGGTCAAAGTCTGGCGAAACTTTCTCTGTGAAATCTATTAAGGGTGTGCAATACCACTAGAGTAAAAGCATCAAATCCAGTGAGCAGAGCCCATCTGAAGAAGGTTGACCTATGCTATAACATCGGTAAAGCGTTCGAACAAGACTACAATATATCTTGTGTACACTTTCGTTTCTACTAATGCCGGTCTTATTTTCAGTTTCCGCCATTTAAATTTGCAGAAAGCTCCAATGTACAATTAGTTTTAGTAGGTAATACAATTCGATGTTTTACTGCTATCAGGTAACTTCACTGAAAATCATGTTTTTTCTTCTTGTTTATAAACAAATATCTTTAGTAAAAATTTAAATTTTGCAATTTTGTCACCTATGAATTATAACTTAGATGTTCGTGAACAATTTCCTGCAAATTACAAAACATTATCTTCAAAATTTGACGAAAGATAAGTTATATTGCATAGGACTATTACGTCCTGGTATTGCCTTAATAGGCTATTCCAAGAAAGTTAGGTAAGACTAACCGTACTCAGTTTCCCGGACAAATAAGGTACGACGTTATTTGAAGTGGTAAGGTGATTTAAAAAAAAAAAAATACTACCCAAGAGTGGATAACATCTACTTATCTTGAACGAAGAGGGCTTGAAATCAAAGTGTGTGACAGTTTAAAACCACCAATGTTGTATCGTATGGCATATATAGCATAGAATCTTCCAGAAGCTTCAAAAATGTTCCACACGGTGCTGGACTATCGATGGAACTTCCTGTTCTCTAACGTTCGAGATCCTTCTAGAAGCTTCCTGGATGTTAAAGACAAAAAGTTCTAGAATACTCTATAACGTGTGAGAATGCTATAGAATGTTCCAGAATGTTATAGAATCTTCCAGAAACTTCGAGAATGTTCCATACGGTGTTGGACTATCGATGGAACTTCCTGTTCTCTAACGTTCGAGATCAATCTAGAAGCCTCCTGGATGTTAAAGACAAAAAGTTCTAGAATACTCTATAACGTTTGAGAATGCTATAGAATGTTCCAGAATGTTATAGAATCTTCCAGAAGCTTCGAGAATGTTCCATACGGTGTTGGACCATTAAAGGGACTTTTTTGGAAGCGTTCGAGAAGCTTCTAGAATGCTACTGACAGAATGTTCTAGAATATTTGATAATGTTGTTGGACTTTCTGTTCTGGAAAATCCGAAAGTTCTAAACTATTCTAGAAACCTGAAACGAATGTCCTAAATCGTCTAGAACACTATCGAAAATTTCATTATCCTGTTGTGGTGAGGATACGTTCCAGCTCAAAAGGGTATATATAGGCAATGGTGAAACGTATTCGTCACTAGGCCCTATACTTTTGGAAATCGCTTAGAGTAGTAGTCCTAAATCACTAAATTCACTATTAGTTACTTGAAAATGCTACATTAGAATCGACAATGTAACCTTTCAGCAACCACCGAAAATTCTCCTATAGTTACTATGAAATTTAAAAAAATGCCACAAAATTGCTTTGAAGAAAATTTGTTAAAACTTATTCTACTATTTCACATCCTTAACCCTTAATGTAGTACACCAGGCTCTACACAAAGAACACCTACATCAACCTGTGTACTTGATACTGTTGCAGAACACTGCAGAAACCGGAATTCTGAAACCTGTTTTTAGAAAGTTAAGGCTGATCTATATTACAAAATATTTGAGTATCGGTCAGCCAGATCTTAATTATTAAGTGGATTACAGTTTAAGTAAATTGATAACTAAATTGCATTATCGGAAAGTGTATAATATAGCCTTGAATGCAATCTACTGTTTTTAATTTAAAGGTGAACATCCTAGAAAGTTGTTTTGAAGGCAAACATCTTCGGTAATCAAATCAGTATTTATTAATGAAACATAAAATGTGTCACAACTTTATAATACATAATGTTTACGTAAAATAGGCCTACTCTTAAATTAATAAAATCTATTTCGGCTCTCCTTGTAGGGGTAGGTAAATTTATTAGTTCCCAATTACTTCGAAGTTCCTGTAAACTAAGAATTACACGAATTTATCCCCCTTGCGCTAAGGGTTGAAGTTATACAAAAAACGTTTCAGTGAGAAGTTGGTAGTATTTAGAAGACTTTTACAACTATGTGGAACGGACCCTATATTGCGTCTACTAAGGGAGTAGTGAATTTTTTGATCTGCGATTTTATTTTAGTCGACCATTGCAATAAGCGTTGGCTGTTTAAAAATTGGTCTCTTACAGAAGTTTCAGACGATATTTGCAAGGTTTAAACCTACTTGTTTCGGATTGAATACTGAGTATACTGTGAATGTTATGATTTTTGTTTACTTTCAAACTCCTATTTTCATTTTCATGCGCTAAGGGTTGCAAGTATCAAAAACAGATTCAGACTATATATTTTAATTTTAGGTTTCTATTAATTGAGCAGTGAATTTTTTTGTTCTGCAACCTCATTTCGGCTACCCCTCGGTTGTATCAAAAATTGTCAGTACAAAAATAATTTTTGCGTACAAAAGTTTTAGTTAATAGGTAGAAGGTTTACAATAACTTGGAATGAATTTGTCACTATGCTTTCTAAGGGAGTTTAAGGGGAGTCAAAGGTCTAAAAATTTAAAAAATTATAAATTTGTATTATAGTTTGTTGCTTCTGAAAATTTAAATTGATTTAAAAACATAAGAGTTTTGAACACCAATAATTATTAAAAATTTTCTAGAAATACCTTACATGTTTTTTATTTTATATTTGGCCCTAAAGTGGGACTGTTTGATTTCTTCATAGCTGGTTTCCTTCATTTCTTACAGTACTGAAAACTTATGTTGTTCAAAAGTTGGCTACACTGACTCCGTTGTTTATTTTCAACCTAGCAAAACTGGTTTCCAAAATCTCATACTTCTGTTGTTATTTTTTGAGGTTATAAGTTAAATTAAAACTGCTTAACACGAACAAACTTTCGTGTTCAAAATACATATAAGTGTATGTACTTAAATACCTTA
The DNA here is from genome assembly GCA_018207615.1 of Philaenus spumarius. NCBI lineage: Eukaryota > Metazoa > Arthropoda > Insecta > Hemiptera > Aphrophoridae > Philaenus > Philaenus spumarius. The sequence continues at coordinate 8,219 of JAGFPH010023124.1, forward strand.
GTAAAAGTATGAAAAACATTACAAGCCGGAGACCATTTAACTAGTAATATCCCACCAGCTTGGAAGCGAGCCAACCACCGTTTGCTTTAGTTCCGCCCTCCTTCCCTCTAACCACAGACGTAAAAAGCTACCTGGTCTCCAGCCGAGATTCTAAGCCGGTATTTTCTGATCATAGAGACACTGCGCTATCCACTCGGCTAAAGTTTGAAATAAAATCTGATAAATTAAAAATCCTTTAGTTGCCATCTCTATAAATATTACATGTACAAGTAAAAACTACTGCATCAACACCATCTAGGAGTGGTTATAAAAAGTTTGTTTGGTTTTTACTAAGTCCTAATATGTACAATTAATCGAGAGGTTTATAATTAAAAAGTTAACGGGACATAAACAATGCAGCCATATTGCTTATCCCTTCCCTTCTCCTCCCGCTGTTTAGAATATGTAGTCTTAGAATATAGTTATTTCCCATAAGAAATTCGAAATTTGGCCGCCATATTGAAAATTGCTGCCATTTACAAACATTTCAACTACATATATGTTTTAATCCCTCTAAAATCAAGTGAAGGTTCCCCGTTTAAAGTTTGTTGACAGGTTTATAGTTTACAATATACCAACGGTGGCCCATTAAAAAAAGGCACTATGTATACTTGCATACACAACACCCTATCGTAGAACTGTTCACGTCCAAATATGAGAAGTCCACAAAACTTATTATTGGAACGAAGTTCCTATACGCGGCGTGCGGTAGGAGTTGACAAATACAAAATGTAACGCGTAACGAAAACCCGTTATCGAATTGGTTGCTATGGTAATGAATGATACATTCAAGAAACATGTATTTTGGTTCATCATTATAAGTTATGTTCCGTACGGCATAGTTCGGATATTATCGTCAAGCGCAGGTATTAACAATTAAAAGTAAGTTAAATTATCTGACTATTTAGTAATTTTGTAATGTAGATTCAAGAAATGGAAAGTTTGTGTAATACAAACTCAGAAACGTAAGTTAATATAATTTAACATTTTCATACAAGTATTACTGTTTCCATACGTTTAATGCTGTTATAAGAAAGGTGTAGGATTCATTATAACCTAAAAGTTAAAATGGTTAACACAGTTAAATTTTCATTTATTGTAAAAATGCATTTAATAAAAATAAAATGTTGGTTCATCAGCCTAACTTAAATTTATTATGTGTTTGTTAATTTTTTATTTTTAAATTTAAAAACTGATAGAAACTATATATATATACGAATTACAGATAGAGGAAGAGAGAGAAAGAAAAAGAGAAAATCGCACAGAGGGGACTAACGCTTTTTCATCAAGTCACACAAATTTATAAATATCCATATCATATTACATTAGGATTTGAAGAAATGGCGTGATAAACTTCGTTCCTGACGGAGGTCCCACGACCGCAAACATTGTTTTCTGTTAATTGCCTCCATTCATTATTAATAAGGAGCTAATTTTTTCTTATTTCTTAAGAGTTCACTCCCCTTCCATCGGGTTTGCGGGAGTGTACGTGTTGTAGAACCCGAGCCATTTTCAAAACTCCTCAAGGTCAACCGATAAAGAGAAGGATATAAAGTCCATTTCTGGTCACGTATCCAAAGACTGACTCATTGGTCCAAAAGTAGGTGACATATTTTATTTACCATTTAATCTGTATCGTCTTCGGAACTGTATTTCTGAAAAGTTAAAAAACGTTAAAAGTTGTTGGACCGAACAATTATTCAACCAGTAAAAGCACGGTATTAATATTCCAGTCAGCTGATTGTTGCTCAAGTTGTAAAAGTAAACTGCCTGCAAGCTGTATGTTTTTATTGCCGGCGCTTTTATTGAAGTAGATAAAGATAGAAAGGTTTTGTACTTTATAAAGAAAAATTGTATGCAAGCTTTAAATGCTAAATACTTCATATGATGTTTTAAGTAGATATTATTTTTATGTTTGAAATATTTTAAAATTATTTACGTGCTATGTTGACGGAATGGACACAATATTAAACACCTTTTAAAATGGAACCCACATAATATACAGGGTGTCCTGGAACTACCCTGAACTACCAGGGTTGTTTTTCATAATGTTTCAAACCCTTTTTTCGTTCATCTATACAGGCTTAATTGTCATGTTTGGTGCAAATTTGTTCGAAATCGATCGAATAGTTTTTTCTCTAGCTTTGTATACAAACAGACATACATACACACATACAGACAGACAGACATTTTGTAAAAAAACACTTTTTTGGACTTAGGGGTCCCAAAACGGATATTTCCACAAAAATCTCAACAACGATTTTTTTTGCGATCACTATACTTTCTCTATACTATGACATAGCGAGAAAGTAAATAAACGGTACCATTAACTGGCACTTACTTTCTCACAAACATATTTAAATTATTATCAAACAGATTCATTGTGACTTCATAATTGTAGGTGGGGTAGGAGAGGTGATGTTAAAGTAGGAGATGATCTAATAAATATTATTATTATTAGCTAGACAGAAAACCATTCGATTAATTTCGAACAAATTTGCACCACACACGTCAATTAGGCCAGTATATATGCACGAAAAAATGTTTTGAAAAACAACCCCTAAAATCAGTTATTATTATTATTAGATAAACTAGAATTTTGAGAAAGGTACGGTTTTTGCATATGGTCGGTTACATTAAGAGCTAAAAATAAGCAACATTTTATCAAAATCGGTAGAGCCGTTTTTTTATAAAAAATAATAACAGATTTTTGGGAATTTTTTGGCCAAAAAGGATTTTTTTAATTTTCAAAAGCTTTTTTCGTGCATCTACACAAGAATAATGACATGTTTGGTGCAATTATTTCGAAATCGATAGAATAGTTTTCTCTCTAGCTTTGTATACATACAGACATACAGATAGACATACAGGCAGACATACATTCGTTTTAAACGCAGCTACTGATTATAGATTTATCCGCTCATTGGTACTGCTATCCAAGTCTTCATTAGACTGACAAATTTGAAAAAAACTTAAAAAACAAAAAACAAAGTATACTGTTGTATACCAAACTAAGGTACTCCAGGCCAATTATGTTACTGTTAGAGGAATTCAGTCTAACGGATTCGTCAGGTGTTCTTCTGCCAGTGAGCGTCCTCTAATGTAAACTTTCATTAATCAATGCAAACAACAGACGGACAGACATTGGGTCACATCCATTGTTACGCTTCAGAAGCTGTTGACTAATTAAATATGTCATAATAAATCAACGGTTATGACAGCTACATAGGCAAGGTCGTTTTAGAAGCCGGGCACTCGATAAATAGGTTAAAAGTTCTGGACTGAAATGACAGTTGTTGTCAATCACCAGTGTTTTTTCAAGAAGAAATTGAAATAGAAATACAATGGGCTTTGTGTACTGCGGAGAACTTTGGTTTGGAAATGGATCAAGTCACTTTAAACTGACGTGCATAGTAATACATTTCATTTAAGTTATCAATTGGTTATTCGTGTTTGAACTATTTTGATTGCGATTCAAAGTAATAAGCTTTGGGTTATGCAATATGGAGGGTGTCTCACCTAAAATGAATCGATAACTGACTTGTTACATATATATTTGCTTGCGATCCGCCTTGAGAACGGGACAAAAGATAGGCTACTTAACTTTTTAACTTCTGTAAAAAGTTGGCTGATGAAAATAGTAATTGACTTAATTTGTGTAACTAAGTGATCTTTAATTTTCTACATTTTATACGTTAGTGTTTTATTTGTTGTAGTCTATTTGCATTTTTGTTTTTAATCAAGAGATTTTTAATTTATTTTATTATCAAATATAATTACAACTTACCGTCCTCAATAGTCAATTGTCGTATAAATTCTTCAAACGACGGCCGTTTCAGCTTATTTCGCCATTTTCAAGTTAAAATTCGTTGGAGAAATTAATCC
>JAGFPH010023126.1:0-12141 GCA_018207615.1 Philaenus spumarius
ATTTGGCTAATATTGATGTTTGAAAAGGTGGTGTACAGGTTTTAAAGGCTTACTTAGTAGCAGTAAATGATTAGCTGGAGCAATAGTTATGTTTCCTCAGACTTGCCAAATGTATCGAAGGTAGTACTTAATTATTTAATAAACGCTGCTCATTTTATAAAGACCTATTCAACAGACTGCAGAATACGTGAATGTTTTTTATGTGCCTCAGTCATACTTTATAAATATTACGCACTAAAATTAGGTGGCTTTCACAAAAAGGTACTAAAAGATTGTTTAAACCAAAGATACTTTTAAAATGTTTTTAAGATCATCTTTTAAAACCGAGGTCTACATTTAGAGGAGTGAGTGGCTATAACAACTTACTTTACTTGTCTGAAGATTAATTAGAAACTAAATAAATAATATTTAATTTTAAAACAGTTCCAATTCCATCTTTAAGTTGTCCGTCAAAATCCAATATATCATCAAGAAAAACTAATAACCTCTAAAATTAAAAGAGATTTAAAATTTACAAAACATCTAGATCGGTAAAAAAATCACAGAAATATATAATAACTTTGTTTTTTTTAAACAGATTAAAGAAATGTAACAAGCGGAGTTTTATTCGTAACTTCTTAACCGACTGACTTGAAATTTGCATAGTGCCATAACTCTGATGATTATAAATAATATGTTTGGTTATGAATACAAACCCTTAAAAGTAATGGATTTGATTATGCAATTTATTCCTCATTGCAATATCTTAGAGGTCCGCTGTTAAAATTGCCATATACTGGGTGGAACAAAGTTAGTGTTTAAATTTTTATGTTTATAAAGTATGCACTAAATGTAGTAAAACTGTATACTTAAACATTTTCTATTCGAAAAAATGTGGACAATACAGTTATTTTTTCATATTTTTCGAAATTTTGTGCTTTTATTAAAAAAAACCTAATTTTTACAGCATTTAAAAACTCGCATTCATTTTGTAAATACATATTCGAATTCCCCATAAAATTTTCAATAATAACTACATTATTAATAATTTTGACTTAAATATTTGTTCGAAATGACGGTTGAAAGTTAAAAAAAGTTATGTTCAAGAAATTATATTTTTTTTTAAACATTCATAAACTGTATCGATTTTATTTGAGGACATTACACATATTGTTAAAAACTTTACCATTTAAATAGCTTTAATAAAATGTACTACACTTGCGAATTTTTATATACTGAGAAAATTAGGGTTTTTTTTTATGAAAGTACCAAATTTCCAAAATTATAAAAATAAACATATTCTGTTATCCATAGTTTTTCGAAAAGGACATTTTTTAATAAACAGTTTTACTACATTATCTAGTGTCTACTTTATCCACATAAAAAGTTTAAAACTACCTTTGTTCCACCCTGTATATTTAAAAATCAGCAATTTATTATTTAAGCACTAAAATTATTGAAATCTACTTATAAACATTGAAAAATTGCTAATTACTAATACCAAATCAGTAGTTAATACAAATTATTACTAAATATTTGCCATTGTTGCCGCTTCGAGAAAAGTAGTAATACTTTTATGTGTTTCACTGCTAATTACTCGTATTATTGACAGGTAAAGAATATTTTTTGCAAGGCTAAGTCCTGTAAGTACCACAAACACTTTAAAATTAAATAAAATAAATTAAAACAATTCAATAAGGTAGATCGAAAGAAATTTTAATTTTAAGAACAAACGAAACTCTGATCGTAAGCAAAGAGGAAGTCAAACAGGAAACCGGGAGTCAGGTTTCTAAAATTAGAACGAACTATGGAACCTGTTGATGATGCATCCACAAATTAATACAGGCATAAAAAACCGTAAAATACGGGCAAATTGACAGCCAATCAAATGGTCTAATTTCAAAAATCAACCAATGGCATAAGAAGTAAAACACGCTTCGAAAAATAGAGGTGGGAAAGGAATAGAATTAATGCAAGAGAGTCATTGTGTTCATTTTAGGGGAACAACATCGTTTTAAAAAAGGGTTTGGATAAATGCAACACCATTTCAACATTACAAAAAAAGTTAAAGCAGTTAGTGAAAAGTGATTGTGAATCCGAGCAGAGTTTGAAAGTATATTGAGTGTGTGGGAGTAAAATAAATTAATACATTTATGTAAAGTGTTGTGTGCGGGGTGGGAAAAGGAGGGAATAAAATGTGAGTAGAATAAAATTGTTTAAATAATTGTAAGACAGATTTCGAGATATAGGATTTAGATGCAAAACCATATACACAACATTAATCTAATTATTTGAAAGAGTTTCATATTTAAAATACTAATTAATATAATACATGCAGGGGTGAGATCATTAGAATTAGTTGTACATGGGATTCACTTAGGAACACCTGAAAAGCAATTTGGGTTGATCTTGTACATGTAACTAAGGGCTTGAAATCATAAATTTTGAGGGAATTAAGTTCAAGGCGTAAATAAATGAAAATTGGTGCTTAGATTTGAAGAGTAGACATAATATTAGTTAATCTAGATACAGAAGGGGTAATTGCATGTGTTAAAAAGTGTATAGAAAGTTATTCAATAAAGTAGAATTTGTTTATTTGATTTCATGTATTAGAAGAGTTTAAAGAATATTTTTATCAAGTTGAATCATAATTGTCTAATTAAAATTAAACTGAGAGTCTGTAAATGGAGAGATTTTATAAGTCTAGTAAAACTGGATCTTACTTTTTGAACAATGTGTCTCTGTAATTATTAAAGCCTAATACTTTGGAGTACCTCTAAAACCTAGCGATATTTTGATTCCTGGCGGGAATCTAGTGGACGCCCCCAGACTGTCGAAGAACTATTAATAAAGGTAAAGTGACATCTCAGTGTAAAATACAGATAACGTTTAAAATAAGAAAATGTTACACAATAAAGAAATAATCTTACAGTACCTAACGTAAAGCAAATAAGATATTCTGAGTCAATGTTAATATTAAATGTACGAGGCTCATGCACATAATAAAACACATATAGGAGACAGTACTTATCTATTCCACACAACACATTTATCTTGGAATTATTATTCTACTGATGTAACCGAGATAAAAACTCATATGTTTACATTTACAATTTAATTTTAAGTAACAATAGACTCCAGAATAGATGTCCAGAATAGACTCGACTTAAACACAATACAAGCAGTGGTGGTATATTTTTTTACAGAAACTGATTATATCTCTTCAAACTGGTCTGTTCGCAATGGAAATTTTTTGTTTAGTTTGTAATTATGTTGTCACTCTTCGATAATTTATTGTATAATTTTTCTCTCCCATAATTATAAACTTTGACGTGTACAGCATGTTTCGAAGTAAGCTGCAAAAATATTATACACCTTGACATGTATTGGGTGTTTCGAAGTAATTTGTAATTCAAAATAATTAGGCTGAGGTAAAAGTTTTGTTCAATCCCGGAAAAGATTCATTTTATGTAGACTTACATTTTTGTCGATGATATGTTACAACATATAATTACTAAAGAGAAACTATACCATCTCAGGTAACAGGTACATTCTACGCGAATAATAAAGAATAAATCACATTTTTTCAAACCCCATTAATTCTTTAAACTGTTATTTCAACATAAAACTGAGATTGACAAGTTTCAAGTGTAGTAATTTATGACAATCTGGTAAATTACACAAGAACTAACTATAAATCTATATATATAAAAGCGAATTACCACTCACTCACTCACTCACTGACTCACTCATCACGATTTCTCAAAAACTATAAAACGGATTAAAATGAAATTTGGTATGTAGCTTCCTCTAGGGCCATAGGTGCTCACTAAGAAAGGGTTTGAAAAAATTAGAAATTTTATGGGGGGTTTGGGATTATCAAAGTTATTAAAATCATAATTTCAGATCTTTTATTATTATGACAATAGTGCTTTTATTATTTAAGATCTATATGTATATAAAAGACAAATACCACTCACTGACTGAACACTTAAAAAGAATACAATTATGTTAAAAAGACTGAAAATATCAACCACCACGGGCAACGCAGTACGGGTCAGCTAGTTATATATATAATTATAAAATAAATATCTCTATGATTTCCTTTATAAATCTATATTGGAAATACTTCTCGCTAAGCAATCATATACAATAGCAGAGACATGTGTGCAAGTACGACAAAAATGCATATACAAACGACGTATTATACACACACATAAGTAATACAAAATTGAATAATCTATATTTATATTAAAAACTTTAATGTTCATTTGTTCAAAATCTTAAATCTCTGAAAGTTCTTCATAGATTGCTTTGAAATGTTTACACAAAGTTGCATTTGAACGGGTGAACTACATACTTTTTGAAAAACAGCGAAATATTGTTTATAAAAAAACAACACAAACTATACTAAACAGTTTACAGCAATGGGAGAAAAATACTAAATACTAATTATTTGAATATGTGTATTGTTGGTACACAGATGTTTACTCGAATATTTCCTTTAACAGATGATTTCAAACTTTGAAACAAATATTTGTATTTTTAACCTAAGTTTTTCATAAACAATACCATCCGTTCAACTTAAAAATAATACAAATTATACTAAATAATTTACGGCAATGGGATCACCATAATAAATAATAATAAAATATGTTTTTTGGAGATGGCTGTTTGCTCCCATATTTTCATTATCAGCTGATTTCGAAATTAGAAACAATTATTTTTTAAATTTCTAACGTTTTAGGTTAGGTTTCCGTTTTAGTGAGGCATGAGTCTTGCTGGTTCTTTTAACCTTCATTATGACTGCGTTTATAAAATTTACGAAATCCTTTGATTTGGACACTAAAATATATTTACCATCTAAACTTTAAAGTTATTATTAATCCTACACCTTTATTAAAAAGAAAACGTAACAAATGTGTATATAAGGTTCAACGGCGTTGGCGTGGGAAGAACGCAGGGGGTCTCCCCTATTTATTTATAAAAACAGTATATATGTAATATCCATTTACTGAAATAATTCGTCTGTACATTTCAAGTTAAATGTTATGAATTGTTCAACTCAAACTTATTTCTTCACATATAACAGAGTATATAAGGATACTTTACATTGATGCATATTTTCCTTGTTGTTTCATATTTCAGCTGATATTAATGCTTTGTCTGGAAGGGAGCAATTACATCCCGAAGAACACTGGAGTCATTAAACATTTCGCCTCAAAGCGATGTCAAATTGCAGGTGTGGTGGATCAAAGACAGCATCCTATGTTTCTGACAGTTTACAAGAACTAACTTCATTTTCAAAGGTTAAAGTACAAAGCCTATTACTACTCAAACAGTTATGGCATTCGCAATCGGTTACAGATTAGCCTAACTTTCAACCGTTTAATCCGGTTTTATTGTAAGTAAAAATTATAGTTACTAAAAATCGAAAGTTTTAAATATTTATAAAACAAATATTCTTTCGTCTAAAAGGTGTATTGTTGTTTATGTTAATGATAGTAGTACCTTTTGGTGGTACACTGTCATCTATGAGGGTGACGTAACATTACACTCAAAACACAAACATCAACATTATAAACCGATAAAATAACATTCTAATATTAAAACTAGACCAAACAGAAACGATTTAAAAATTGGTATTCAAACAATTTAAATTAGAGTACCTCTTGTTAAGCAATTAAATATGTGTAATATAAGTTTTTCTACGTCTGTAAGTTTTTGTGTCACATTCTCGCACTTACTTCATTTTAAAACAGTTTGTAACTAACTGTAAAAATCTTGTAAATAACAATTAAAAGTTTTTGATTATTCAATTAAAACAGTAATTATAAATATATAATAGAAATCAAATTTAAATTAATCTCTACAAGATTCAATAATTCTCTATTAAATTGTATTGTTTCAATTGGATGTTTTATTTGAAAAGTTTTGAAAAAATGTTGTTTACATTCCTTACACACACACAGAGAGCCGTACAACTTATCGTGCTAATAGCAGGAGTTTCTCCACTTGGGCATTTCAAGTGTTAGTAGAAGTTGATAAGTAGACTGGCATAAAGACAAACAGGAAAGCCGGACTCATCACCATGCAGGATCTATAGTCTATACTACTGCCAAACCTATACTTACCAACCTCTAGTACACTCACTTCTTGTGACCAAGTGGAGTAGTATCTACTGTTAATCATTTTCAGATTCTATACACTAAAACGAAAATATTCAGTAAAATATTGTCTAAACCTTCAATAACTTAGCCGGTTTTCTTTTTTTTTTCAAGAAACCATAACTTTAGATATGGGTAAAATGCTCGGTTTAGGCCTAGGCCTACACTTAATTTTTCTGTTCCTAAAGTCCAGTTAATGAGAGTAAACCTAACTTTTCGTTAGTTGTCTAAAACTCACAAAAATACATTTCTTCTCTGTCATGATAACATTTTAAGGGTTAAGGAGTAAATTATTATTTTTATAACATCTAAGGAAATATTTTAATCGTCAATGATAGAAAAACATTTTTACTTTAGAAAAATCATGTAGTTCTTGACTAATATCAAGACATTATGTTTTCTGTCAATAACTATGTTGAACCTTGTAACCTACGGAACCTTCGGGTCAAACATTAACCTCAAAAGTTGACGTTAACATGGCTAGTTTAACCACCATTGTAACCTATTTCACGGAAGATTTTTTAACTTGATTCTTAAATTTACAACGTCTGACCTCCAAAGAACTAGCATAGACTAATACTATTAATTTAATAATCAATAGTAACTAATTAACGTGATTCGCTAGACTGTAATAATGTAACAAATGTAGCATAAATAGGCTTGGAATCGTCAAGACTCCTAATTTTAACTAAGTCATGGGATGCAAATGACTCACCAAACGGCGACCGGATCACGGCAAGGATACAATAAAATTAGTTTGACATTATAATAATTAATTGTACTCTCAATATAAATTATACAGCACTGGACAGAGCAAACTGTTTTCATTGTGGTCTAAACTGTACTCCGATCCCATACCAGCGTCTATATCAATAGTGACTAGGTTGAAGATCACGATACCGATCTCGAATGCGTCTCACTTTTGAGCTGCACCAAATTTACAACCTGTTTTGTTTAGTGTTAAAGGAGAACAATATTTAATCACTTGTAAATTTGACGTATTCTGAGATATTCTACTTAAATCTTTCTAATGGCCATCATTTTGAAAGCATACACAATACGGTTATGGTTTTTGTATAATAATTGTATAAAGTAGCATTAGATTTTCATCTCATTTGTAAAATTGTATAAACCTACTAGCTGTCCCGATCCGTCTTTGAACGGATAGTCAAATCAAAGTTAAATGTATATTAACAAAACAATGTATATAAATAAATATATTACTCTATGTATTCTTATGGGGATTTTTAGTAATTTTGACCCCCCCAAACCCTCCTAAAATTTAATTTTTTTTTTAAACTTAGCGAGCATCTAGGGCCCTAGAGGAAGCTACATACCAAATTTCATTCAAATCCGTTTGGTAAATTTTGAATTTTTGAAAACCTTTCTTAGCGAGCACCTAGGGCCCTAGAGAAAGCTAAAAAAAAATTCATTCCAATCCGTTCAGTTGTTTTTTTTTTTTTGTTTTTAGAAACTTTAAACCTTCCAAACCCCCCTAAAATTTCGAATTTTTTTAAAACTTTCAACTTTCTTCAGCGAGTACCTAGGGCAATATAGGAAGCTACATACCAAATTTAATTCCAATCCGTTCTATAGTTTTTGAGAAATCGTGATCAGTGAGTCAGTGGGATTTGGCTTTTATACAGTTATATAGATTTAATTTTGATAAACTCAGGTTAACTTGTATCCATCCTTCTAAAATACTTGAGTCCCAAAAAATATGGTATTGACTCCTCTAGTTTGTTACGTTTAAATCCTCCTACGAAGCGGCGTATTAACAAAAACAACCTTCACTGCTTGGTTAAAACATAATAGTCCAAGTCTTACAGGTCTTTAACCCTTAGTTTAGGTGCTAGACGGGGATTTACCCGCATTCTCAGAAAAACTGAAATAAAGCTGTAACGGTTCAATGTTGACATACAATGTTCCAGGTATCTTTCTTCTGACCTTTTTCGAGCAGGTATGTGCCACCCTTTCTTAATTTTAACGAATCATCAGTCTGTGATAAGCTGCGGAAGTGAACGGTCCCATCAGTGCGGGTCTCTTGCCGCTAGCGCGCTTTTGTGCTGTAAGAACTTTGGGCTTTTCCCCACTAGCGTCCCGAAATTAAGTGTAAGTTTTTCGTAATTTCTTGTAATTGTTTAGGTTAGTACGACTTAACACAACTTTGCTCTGTGTTGCCAACATTGTTCAGCTGCGATTTTTTTATTTTCCAAATGGTACATTCTCTACCTATAACATTCATTAGCTTTTTCATTTTGTACTTTTTATTATCAAATTTCCATAGGAAAAATGAGCTATGCAGTGACCCTTATGGTGAGACCTAAGGTCAGGAGTGGCAAATGAGCACCGATCATGGTCCTCAGAACACGTTTTGGGGTGCCAAGAACGTTTTTTTGACTGGAAGTAACTATTTTTTGATATTTTTCCTACGACAATGAAACATTTTTAGAGTATTGTATACAAAATAAATGTAGGATATTATTCTGCACATTTTGTTTTTTATACGACCTTATAGCTCGCTTGGTTCCTCCAAAATCGATCAAAACGTAAAATACCATAAATGTACCCGGTTCAAATCCACGTGGGGTGGGGGGGGGGTTACCATGGGCCTAACGGCCAAGTTTTGAACCCTATCAGTTTTGAATCAAAATTGAACATTACCAAATTTTAAATGCTGCAAAATAGCGACAGAAATTCTGGAAATGAAAGTGCGGGGATTTTGCCGCTGGCGCCTATTGACGTTAGTCCTAGGGGTGCGCCTAACTAAGGGTTAATAACCTGTTAATCCCATCTACTAGGCCTACTGTAACAATAAAATGTTCAACAAAACTAATCACAAGTTCAGTTATTTCAGAGCTGATGTTAAATGCATAACGTCCGAAATAGTTATAACCAATTGCTTCTGATTCTTTTAAATAGTCTTCAAATGTTATATAATTTTTGCAGATAAATTTACATAAAACTTGCAGGACTGAAATGATTCGGCAAAATCTCTTCTAAAATGTGTTTATTATTCTTATAAACACATTTTAAAAGGAGACACACTATAAGATATTTTGTAAATACATTAGTGAATATTGATCAATTATCTGTTTTACAATACAATAATACACTTTAGTAGAGTCAGAGTAAATTTATATTTTGATATCAACAAAGTATATTTCGTGTTTTAGAATTTTGAAAAATACTGTATGATAAAATAAACAGAGTTTTGCCCTTAAGTATAACGCATCGTAGTTGAGAAACATGTTGTGTTCTTATAATAGATATATTGTAAAATATATTATTCAAGTAAAATATTTGTTTAAATATTCTACTTGAGATTTGAGTAACTAATGAATATATAATCCTCTCACAGTAAAATAAATAGTTGAAAAAACAATTTCTAAACATCATTTATTATAATTAATTGTTAACTTTTGTGCTGTTTATAACTAAATGTAGTGGTATTATTAAATACATTTTTAATACAACTTTACCAGTAGTAACAATAATTTTAAAACTTAATTTACACTGGGAAAGTTACAAAATACTAAAATTTGTACAATTTCCGCGATATTTTCTAGAAGATAGGTTAACTTTATCTTATCTCTATTTTGACAGACAAACCCAGATCCTTAGAAAAACACAAGTGATCCTTCGTTTTATCCTTTGAGATAAAGACCCTTCAAACACAGGATTAAATTTGTTAGTTTCAAATTACGTTTAGTGAAACACATTTATGTATTTTCAAGAGCATAATAGAGTTTAAACCCCAATGTTCATGATAAATAAGTCAAATATGTACAAAGTTTTCTTTAAAGAACACACTTTAAATTAATTTTTTTCGCAGATTTTTTATTCATCTCAGCGACCAGGGAAACTGTAGATTTGACACTGATATTGCTTGTTTTCGCCCTAACACAGCCCTACACCTCCAAATACCCCAACTAATTTTTCTAGGCTGTAAGTCTTACTTGTACCAAGTTTGTTTAAATTGGTTCAAGAGTACCATGTACACAATCATATTCGTTTAATAAACATTTTCACCTAACGTTTTTCAAAATAAAACATGTCTAAATGAAAACTAGCAACTGTACCTAAATTATTTATGGTTGTTAGTTTTTGTTATTCCAATTCATGGTTGTCATAAAATTTTGAGGCTCAAAAATATTTACACACTATATTTCATTTCAGCTATTTCTTCTTAAAAATGTTTAGTATATAAGAAATGAAATGATTAACGTATAAATGAGTAGACTCTTAAAACTAGTTGTCCGACGTCCTAATAGCTCCTTATCGCAACCTTCATGGAACTCGGACAAAGACTCCATTGTGTTTAGTAAAGGCTGTTGAATCTATTGTCCGTAAGACTATCGACATCTTGTTCTGTTTGCTCAGTGCAAGCCAATATATTATTGTTCACTGAACACAGCCTTTAGAAGTACTGCATTTTGATTTTTAAAAGGATGTTTGAATATTTTTAATACGAGAGTTTTTACTTAATTTGTTTAACAATAATTACAAATTATTATATTATTAAGCGTGTGTAAGTTACCATAATGCGTAGGCAGTTTCATAATTACAGTAAAAAAAATATTTTATTAATGTAACGTCATATAAAAATAATATAGATGATTGTACACATGTAATTATTATTGTGCTTTAAAAAACTATTGGTATTTCAACTTAGTTAAACTTTTAGACTTCTCTATTGACTATCTATATAGTTAACCATCAATACAAAATCGGAAACAACATATAACTAACCTGTGGTTTATTTATTGAACATAATTTTTAAAGTCGCAAGAATAACAAGGTATTAAAACACATAATCAAGTTCTTAGAAAAGTTGGAAACAAACCAATAATATAAAACAAATAAAGTCAGTTTCTTACAAATCTTTCTTTAGTTTAATCGCCTGCAATTTTTAGTGAAAGTGATTTTTTTTACATATTTTTATACACACTTTCTTACAACAAAAGTTTGTAAAATTAGCATTTTTTAATTGACCCACAATAGGTACTTTTAAAACTTAAAATTTTATTATGATTTTTGTTAGTTGCATTGTCTTTTTATGTATTGAAATCTATTTAGTTTCCAGCTAAACCTAATCTATTATGTTTCATAATATTTATTATGTCCGCTATTTATAATAATTTGATGTAAACTACTTTCATTTTGCAAGTTTTTAAATGTAATTGGACGTTTGTTGGTCGTTTACGGAAACAAAAAATGAGTTAAAATTAAAACGGAGTAATATTGTAAATATTTTTTTTAATGAACGGTGTAACTCATCAACGCAGTCTGGAAAGGAATTGGAAACAAGTTAACACAAACAATAATTATTGAACTTGATGTGCTAGAAAGTACACTTGATGCAGTAAAACCTGTACACAGAGTATCACAAATAATTCGTTTCTCTATTAAAATACGTTTAAACGAAAGTGTCGCGATCGTAATAACAGTTCGTTAGTTATAGTTAAACTAGCTGACCCGTACGGCGTTGCCCGTATTGGTTGGTATTTTCAGTCTTTTTAACGTAATTGTATTATTTTTAAGTGTTCAGTCAGTGAGTGGTATTTGGCTTTTATATATATAGAACTTAAATAATAAAAGCACTATTGTCATAATAATAAAACATCTGAAATTAAGATTTTAGTAACTTTGATCCCCCCAAACTCCTCCAAAAATTTCGAAATTTTTCATACCCTTTCTTCGTGAGCACCTATGGCACTAGAGGAAGCTACATACCAAATTTCATTCCAATCCGTTCGGTAGTTTTGAAGAAATCGTGATTTATTAACTTTGATCCCCCCAACCCCCCTCTTAAATTTCGAATTTTTTAAAACCCTTTCTTAGCAAGGGCCTATTGCCCTAGAGGAAGCTACATACCAAATTTCATTTCAATCGGTTTGGTAATTTTGGAGAAATCGTGATTTAGTCATTTTTACCACACAAACCCCTCCTAAAATTTCAAAATTTTTCATACCCTTTCTTAGTGAGCACCTAT
>JAGFPH010023127.1:0-12139 GCA_018207615.1 Philaenus spumarius
AAATAGGTATCAGACACCCAGTTGCATCACCTAAGCTAAAGATAAAATTTTGGCTAAAGGCTTCCAGTAGGTGTTGTAACTTATTATACAACAAAAGAACGTCAGCACGCGATTGTTCGTTGTAAAATTGGCTCCCGAACGTGGGGCAGAACAACGTCAAAAGGTGTTCCGTTGTAAAATTGGCGCCCATAAGTGGAAGGCGAAAATTTAACTAAAGGTTAAATTTAGTCTTGAACAGTCATAACTATTATTTGTGCTTTACATTGTTGTGTTAGATTAAGAATATTTCTATGCATTGTGTTATACTACGACTATTCTTGAGTGTTTAAAAATTTTCCTGGGTTCGTGAAGATTTCGTGAGTTAGAGGGGGAGTAATATAAAACAAATAAAATAAAAATTTTGTCGTGGTAAATCGGGTTAAATTAGGGTATTGAATAGTATTTTAAAGGGGTATAAAAGTAAATAAAATTTTATTGAGAGATTTTATCCGCGACAAATAAACAAAGAAAATAAACATGGCTAGCAAAGAGTTGAAAGATTTTTTCGAAAGTTATAAAAAAGACAAGGAGGAGGCGAAAAAAGAAAAAGAAGAAGAAAGAAAACGTGCCGAAAAAGAAAAAGAAGAAGAAAGAAAACGTGCCGAAATGAAAGAAGTAGAAGAGAGGGAACGTAAGGAGGAGCGAAGGCGGCTTAAGGATGAAAAAATCCGGGAAGAAAAGGAGTTAGAAAAAAATCGTCTACAACAAGAGAAAGAAGAAGAGAAAGCTCAAAGGGAAAGAGATCAGAAAGCATTGTATGAGTTGATATCCGGAAAAATCGGCGAAATTAAAGAG
Organism: Philaenus spumarius; assembly: GCA_018207615.1. NCBI lineage: Eukaryota > Metazoa > Arthropoda > Insecta > Hemiptera > Aphrophoridae > Philaenus > Philaenus spumarius. The sequence goes on from JAGFPH010023127.1 coordinate 835, forward strand.
GATTTGAACCAGGAAACGCGTAGGTGCATAGAACAAAATAATAGAGTGGCGGAAAAAATTGAAGATATTACTGGGACAATTCAAGTATTAGAAAGCGCGAGTAGGGATACAAATAAACTCAATGATCAAAAATTTGCGGTAGTAGATAAGAGAGTTGCGAAAATAGAACAGAAGTTAGGGGAAATTGGTAGTCAAGGGACAATAGGCAGAACGGTGATGCAAATAGCACCTAGGTACGAAAGCGAGGCGGTAAAACTAGAATTTTGGGGAAACTCAAGGGAGCGTCCGAGAACTTTTATAAGGGAGCTGGAAAATTTAATGGAGGAATTAAACCCGTTTTTAGGAGAGCCGGAGAAGTTAAAAATGGCGGAACGTCATCTTTTCGGATCGGCAAAAGAATGGTGGACGGTTATGAAAACGGCCACAAGTACATATGTAGAATTTCGCGCAGCTTTTTTAGCGAACTATTGGTCATTACAAAAACAAAAAATTGTGAGAAATAAAATCGAGAATGGAAAATATTTTGAACCAAGTAATATAAGCCGGACCGATTATTTTTGTCGGATTGTAAATCAAGCCAGCGACTTAGAACCGCAGCTCCCGGAAGGTTTCTTAGTATTTACCATTTTACAACATTTTAATGATCAGATAAAGTTAGTATGCATGGGAAAGCCAAGCGAAACGATTAAAGACGCTATAAATTTTCTAAATCAAATAGATATGATGGACGAAGCCCGAAGAGGGAACCGGAATATAAATAATACAATAAATTCTAGTAGGCCTAACCAAACCTATAATAACCCACCTTCACAACGATCCTATGTTCAAAACCCTAATAACACCGCACACCCAAGTTCCAAAAGACCTTCTCCGTCAAAACCCAATCAAAATCAACGGCCAAAAAACTAAGAAGTGAGGCTTGCGAAGGATTAACGGAATTTCGGAACGAGCGAGCTGAAGATAAAAAATATACAAGAAATTTGATTAAAAATAATAATAATAAATTAAAAAATGTTAAAATAAAAAAAGATAAGGCACACGCTAGGATAGAACCCGCGACGAAGAGTTACGACAGTAACGGTGAAGTAATTTCTAAGAATAAACTTGTTAACCGGATACATTACAACCTTAGGGATGATCTGTTGAGTAATAAAGGGGAAAAAAGTATTCAAGAAATAGTCATTGAAGATATTCCTACTATTTACGCGAAGATAGGGCATAATCCGGCGGCCATAGAAATAGATACAGGGGCCGAAATAAGTGTAATACAATTCGATTACCTAGAGCAATTGAAGGCGGAATATGTAGAAATTATGGAGTTACCGGCGTCTAACATTGAAATTGTAACAGCATTAAAAGGTCGAGTACAAAAAGTAACTAGGCAAATAATGATTAAAATAAAATTAGCGTCAGAAACCGTAGAAGTAAAACTCTTAGTCGTAATAGGGTTGAAATCACGTGTAATATTGGGTTGCGATTTCTTATATGAAATGCAAGCAGACATTAATATGGATAAACGATTTATCATATTAAATGTAGGGGAGAAAACTATCCAGTTACCATTCATAGACAGAAAGCAGGCGATAAAGGAAATTAAGGGAAAATGTTTCAGCCTAACGTCACGGTATCATGGAAAAAATTTTAAAGGGTTGACACCAAACCAACCAAATAAAGAAAGTTCAATAATAAATAAAGAAACAGTAAATTCAAGTCAGGTAAAAGAAATTATAAGTAATCAAAACGATATAAGCGAAGGTAAAGGATGTACGGAACAAACTTCAGTGGGGAGTAGCGTAGGAGAGGAAGAAAAAGGTCAGGAGATAAAGTTAGGCGTAGAAAAAGTTCAGGTTATCGAAAATAGACCGAAGTTAGGTAATAGGGACAGGAAAATTGTATCAAAAGAAATGCAACCTTCCCAAAGCCAAAAAGTAAAATTTTTAAATAAAAATGTCATCGGAAAAAATTGTTCAAAAGAAACAAACGATGAACATTCGCGAAGGTTAAAAATAAAAAAAAGTAAAAACGATTTAAAGTGTGCAGAGGTTAAGATTCCAAACACACAGGCGGCAGATAATTGCGGAGAGAGGCTATTTTTCGAAAATCCAAAACGAACTGAACGTTGTAACGTAAATATCACTGCACTAAACTCACGCAACGATAAACACTGTAGTCCTAATACAAAGTATAATAGAAACTTTAACTATAATAAACGTAATTCAATCGGAGGAATATACAGAAACCATAACACGTCGAATGATGGTAGAACACTAAGCTCTAACAAAGTTAAATTTAAGAAATCAGCTGTAGGCCTAACAGTAAATTATAACGGTACAGAGAAAGTTTTTGTTCGTAAACACAGCCGGTATAAAAGTAGACCGAGCGAAAACAAAGGGAGATTGGTGACATACTGTCTGGAAGGTAGGGCAGGACAAGGTCTAAGCAATACAAATTCACATAAGTACTAAGGGAACCAAAATTAACATTGAGATGAAAATAGAATAATTTTAAGTGGCCTAAATAATGTAAATAGTAGATATAAGTTGTAAATAAACCAAACGCAGAGTAGCCTAAACAGATGTTCCGAGTTAATGACCTCCAATGTAAATAAACAAGCCCAGCAGAGAAAGGGAAGCGATAATTCTACATAGACTGTCAGAGTTCATAACGATACAAGGAGGCCTAATGTAATGTAGAGAGGAGGGGATAACCTGAAGTCAGATGTGATACGAATTAGTACAGGGCATACAAAACATAAAGCGCTTGGAGGGGGAGTGTTTATAACATATAAACACTAGCCTTAGAAAGGAAAGGTGAACGCAAACGGTTAAAATATCTCAATGGTAAAACAAGTAAATGTAAATTCATTAATTAGAAAAAAAACGCAGGAAAAGGGTTAAACTCAAGTATAGAAATAGTAAGTTAGGTTATATCTCAAATCCAGTACAATAGTAATTGTAAGTAAATTCAATTTTTATCAGGCAATATTTAGAGTTCCCTGTGAATAGACATAGTGTTGAAATAAACTAAGTAGACTTGTATGTGAATTTCAGTGGACAGAAAACTCCCAAATGGAGTTAAGACAATACAACGAGATATATTGAAATGTAAAATATTGTATGTTTTTTAGCAGATCTTAAGCTTGCAGTTGAAGCTCGATTAAAATCGTATTGAATAATATTAAATAATATAAATGTATGTAAATGTAGAGGTTTCAGCTTGATTACTCCAAAGTGGAGAGAAATGAATTTGTACTTGTTAGAAAATATTAAATTAAATTAGGTCTTGTATTTAAAAAGGCGAAGGCAAATAGACAAGTATAGAAGGAAGCGGGGGTGGAGAGTAAATTGAACCAAAAGGGATTTGTTGATATTTTTCACAGTATAGGGAGGGGGTTTTTAGATATCTTGGATTTCTGCGTAAACTTAGAAATCAGATATTTTCAGAGGGGTAGCTACAACGGATATTAGCCGTTGTAAGGCGGGAAAAATCGGTTTTTATATTAAATTATAAAATTCGATGTTTTCAAGGCCGGACTTCGGTGAGTGTCAATTGTAGGTCGAAAATACAAGTTAAATCAGAGCAAGGCTTATCTCCCAAGATGAACCTTGATCTAGGACACGTCAAGAAAGGAAATCTGACTTAGCCTGAAAGTAGCTGAGTTTTGGGGGAATAAAGGAATCCAGGAATTTTATGCATTTGTGATTTTCATGGTTTAATACGAAGCGCTAAACGCGTGAGTTACGGCCGTGTGAATTTCAAATCATAAAAGGTAACACTACCAAAGTAAACAGGGGTTAAAGTTAAGGGAAAAGTTCAATTTAACTCGAAACTGAAAAAGTCAGACATTTTTGGAATCTACATAAGTAGACAAAAACAAAAGGTTAAATAAGAAAAAGTCAAATTATTGAAAATAAAAAAGTTAGCTTAAGGGTCGGCTCTAGCTGTCGGCCATGTTGGTTGACACTCCATAAGACCAATGTTAAATTAAAATCCATATTTTTCCTTTATTTTTGATCGGATAATTATGAACTATATGTCATTTTAAAGCTATGGCCAATACGCATGCAAATGGCTTTTCCAAAATTAAGAAAAACGTTTTGTTTAATATTAATTAACAATTTAAAAAATTAATTTTTAATAATTTTGTATGTTGTCACTATTAGTTATAGCGAAAAAGTTCCAAGCCATTTGCATGAAGAATTTCGTCCCCAAGAGTTTGGTATTTTTTTGAAAACGCTATTTGAACAATTGCGGGTTTTAAATGGATTTAGGCTGAGCAATGTCCGTGTAACCTACCGCCGCTATAGGGTGACTTTAAATATTTTTTTACGATGTAACTATTAATTATAGCGAAAAATTATCAAGCCATTCGGATGAAGAATTTTGTCCCCAAGAGTTTGGTATTTTTTTGAAAACGCTATTTGAACAATTTCGGGTTTTAAATGGATTTAGGATGAGCAATGTCCGCGTAACCTACCGCCGCTACGCTGGAGTCGCAGGTTGCTTTCTGTTTTACTAGAGCCGACCCTTAAGTGTCTAATTTCACACACCCTAAAAAGGGAGAAATAATTAAAATCAAAGGTTTTCACTCACAAGAGTTATTAAAGAATGAATAGTTCTGTGTAAAAAAGGGAACAAAAAGTAAAATTAAATTAAGATAAAATGGTGAGAGTTTTCACGCCTTTTAAAGTAATAAAAGTTGAATTTTTAAATTTTAAAAAAATAATAAAGTAAAGAGATTTAGGGTTAGATTAACATTGTATTGTTAGGAAACCAGTAACTTAAATATTTTTCGCGTAGTAAATAAAAAACCCCCAAAGAACCTTTTTGCGATTGTAGGCTAAGTCCCAGAAGAAAGAAAATAAGTAAAAACGGTGAAAAGTGTTAGAACTGTACAGGTGTTAAAGACAATCGGCGTAAACGAACAAAAAAGACATTGAACGCGAAAGACAGTCGCGGAAGTCGCGGAAAATTGTAAACGTGCCGCGCACGCGTAAAAATCACAGTACAGACACGATTCAAAAACGTACGGATAGCCAAGAACAATCTGGAAAATGTGCAAAAAGAAAATTAAGGAAAACTTAAAAGGAAAAAAAGATACAGCGGGAAATCAAAAACAAGTAAGATGCAATGGCCAAAGTGGAAGGGATGAAGTCGCGATTACAGAAAGGGGCGTCAACGAGCAACCGGATTAACCAGAGAAATTGGTGTTTTCCAGGAAAATGGAAGGAAAAGAAAAGAAGAAAATTATATAAAATTAACCAGGGCGAATTTAGACACATTTCAAGACCAAAAAAGTTTATACAAAAGAAAAATTGGCTTGATGAAAAAATGAGGGAAAGGGCATGTAAGAAATGACGTCACGAAGTGTATAAAGGATTGGATGCGAAAAATCCACGGGCTTACTCTGGCTTACTCTCTCGGAATCGCTGACTCTCTCGGATTCGCTCGAAAACACACTCGAGATTCAAATTGTTACGAATGTAGACTTCACGTCACTCTGCAGCAAATATTTTTTCTTCGTTAAACTTAAATAACTTTTAAATATAAACTACAAGTCAGAAGTAGTTCTTCAGGAGCAACTCTACGGCCTATCCAAATGAGTTAATGCAAAAATAACTCTATTTGGCGATACTGAGACGACATAGGCAATCCTTCAGGACATGATCTTCTAAACGGAACTTCACTTCTCACGAACCAAGGAAGAAATAGGATCAACTGTAACTCTACTAGATTCTACCAGATCTGCTCTTCAAGTACATCTGTAGCCATCATATCAACCCAACAACTTTAAATCAGAAAATCCAGGCTACCAGACACAGCATCATATCAGCTCCAGCACCAGCCCATCAACATAGCGGCATCCATCACGGAAAACCGGAGGTGAAAAACGCTGAATTAAGGTCTGTGTAAACGAGAATACGTTGTCCCCCATTTTAATTAATTGCCTGAGTAAATTCAATAAAAATATTTAAAGTACTGGTTGAGATAGGTTAGTTTCAAATTAAATTCAAAGCATAAATTAAATAAATGTAAATTCGATATTCCATAAATTTAAATAATAAATGTAAATAAGTTAAATTCAAATAAATTAAAATAAAATTGATTATAAAATTAGACTGTCTGCCAAGCCTATTATAAATTAGAATTATAGGTTTAACATTAATATTGGATAGAAATTATATGTACAAGCAGATGGTGAGAAAAGCGAGTTGTTTTTGTTTAATTTTGAAAAGGTTTTGATTTTGAATTTTGAATAAATTAATTATTAATTTTATACTGAAATACTGAGAGTAATCAATTACCTGTTTATGGTTATCCATTCATGATAATTTCCTTTATTAGAAATAGTATAATAAATGTGTTTAGCTGTAGAAATAATCAAAGCACAAATAAGTTAAGTTATAAGGGCTGTTCCACTGTTCTCACTTCCCTGAGATCAAAAATAATCAAGAGTTCTCATAAATTAAATTCAGAGCTAGTAAACTTATTAATTTCTGGAAGCTATTTTAAAGTGTTAGAGTCAGTCGAAATACTTATAAAAATAGGTATCAGACACCCAGTTGCATCACCTAAGCTAAAGATAAAATTTTGGCTAAAGGCTTCCAGTAGGTGTTGTAACTTATTATACAACAAAAGAACGTCAGCACGCGATTGTTCGTTGTAAAATTGGCTCCCGAACGTGGGGCAGAACAACGTCAAAAGGTGTTCCGTTGTAAAATTGGCGCCCATAAGTGGAAGGCGAAAATTTAACTAAAGGTTAAATTTAGTCTTGAACAGTCATAACTATTATTTGTGCTTTACATTGTTGTGTTAGATTAAGAATATTTCTATGCATTGTGTTATACTACGACTATTCTTGAGTGTTTAAAAATTTTCCTGGGTTCGTGAAGATTTCGTGAGTTAGAGGGGGAGTAATATAAAACAAATAAAATAAAAATTTTGTCGTGGTAAATCGGGTTAAATTAGGGTATTGAATAGTATTTTAAAGGGGTATAAAAGTAAATAAAATTTTATTGAGAGATTTTATCCGCGACAAATAAACAAAGAAAATAAACATGGCTAGCAAAGAGTTGAAAGATTTTTTCGAAAGTTATAAAAAAGACAAGGAGGAGGCGAAAAAAGAAAAAGAAGAAGAAAGAAAACGTGCCGAAAAAGAAAAAGAAGAAGAAAGAAAACGTGCCGAAATGAAAGAAGTAGAAGAGAGGGAACGTAAGGAGGAGCGAAGGCGGCTTAAGGATGAAAAAATCCGGGAAGAAAAGGAGTTAGAAAAAAATCGTCTACAACAAGAGAAAGAAGAAGAGAAAGCTCAAAGGGAAAGAGATCAGAAAGCATTGTATGAGTTGATATCCGGAAAAATCGGCGAAATTAAAGAGGATTTGAACCAGGAAACGCGTAGGTGCATAGAACAAAATAATAGAGTGGCGGAAAAAATTGAAGATATTACTGGGACAATTCAAGTATTAGAAAGCGCGAGTAGGGATACAAATAAACTCAATGATCAAAAATTTGCGGTAGTAGATAAGAGAGTTGCGAAAATAGAACAGAAGTTAGGGGAAATTGGTAGTCAAGGGACAATAGGCAGAACGGTGATGCAAATAGCACCTAGGTACGAAAGCGAGGCGGTAAAACTAGAATTTTGGGGAAACTCAAGGGAGCGTCCGAGAACTTTTATAAGGGAGCTGGAAAATTTAATGGAGGAATTAAACCCGTTTTTAGGAGAGCCGGAGAAGTTAAAAATGGCGGAACGTCATCTTTTCGGATCGGCAAAAGAATGGTGGACGGTTATGAAAACGGCCACAAGTACATATGTAGAATTTCGCGCAGCTTTTTTAGCGAACTATTGGTCATTACAAAAACAAAAAATTGTGAGAAATAAAATCGAGAATGGAAAATATTTTGAACCAAGTAATATAAGCCGGACCGATTATTTTTGTCGGATTGTAAATCAAGCCAGCGACTTAGAACCGCAGCTCCCGGAAGGTTTCTTAGTATTTACCATTTTACAACATTTTAATGATCAGATAAAGTTAGTATGCATGGGAAAGCCAAGCGAAACGATTAAAGACGCTATAAATTTTCTAAATCAAATAGATATGATGGACGAAGCCCGAAGAGGGAACCGGAATATAAATAATACAATAAATTCTAGTAGGCCTAACCAAACCTATAATAACCCACCTTCACAACGATCCTATGTTCAAAACCCTAATAACACCGCACACCCAAGTTCCAAAAGACCTTCTCCGTCAAAACCCAATCAAAATCAACGGCCAAAAAACTAAGAAGTGAGGCTTGCGAAGGATTAACGGAATTTCGGAACGAGCGAGCTGAAGATAAAAAATATACAAGAAATTTGATTAAAAATAATAATAATAAATTAAAAAATGTTAAAATAAAAAAAGATAAGGCACACGCTAGGATAGAACCCGCGACGAAGAGTTACGACAGTAACGGTGAAGTAATTTCTAAGAATAAACTTGTTAACCGGATACATTACAACCTTAGGGATGATCTGTTGAGTAATAAAGGGGAAAAAAGTATTCAAGAAATAGTCATTGAAGATATTCCTACTATTTACGCGAAGATAGGGCATAATCCGGCGGCCATAGAAATAGATACAGGGGCCGAAATAAGTGTAATACAATTCGATTACCTAGAGCAATTGAAGGCGGAATATGTAGAAATTATGGAGTTACCGGCGTCTAACATTGAAATTGTAACAGCATTAAAAGGTCGAGTACAAAAAGTAACTAGGCAAATAATGATTAAAATAAAATTAGCGTCAGAAACCGTAGAAGTAAAACTCTTAGTCGTAATAGGGTTGAAATCACGTGTAATATTGGGTTGCGATTTCTTATATGAAATGCAAGCAGACATTAATATGGATAAACGATTTATCATATTAAATGTAGGGGAGAAAACTATCCAGTTACCATTCATAGACAGAAAGCAGGCGATAAAGGAAATTAAGGGAAAATGTTTCAGCCTAACGTCACGGTATCATGGAAAAAATTTTAAAGGGTTGACACCAAACCAACCAAATAAAGAAAGTTCAATAATAAATAAAGAAACAGTAAATTCAAGTCAGGTAAAAGAAATTATAAGTAATCAAAACGATATAAGCGAAGGTAAAGGATGTACGGAACAAACTTCAGTGGGGAGTAGCGTAGGAGAGGAAGAAAAAGGTCAGGAGATAAAGTTAGGCGTAGAAAAAGTTCAGGTTATCGAAAATAGACCGAAGTTAGGTAATAGGGACAGGAAAATTGTATCAAAAGAAATGCAACCTTCCCAAAGCCAAAAAGTAAAATTTTTAAATAAAAATGTCATCGGAAAAAATTGTTCAAAAGAAACAAACGATGAACATTCGCGAAGGTTAAAAATAAAAAAAAGTAAAAACGATTTAAAGTGTGCAGAGGTTAAGATTCCAAACACACAGGCGGCAGATAATTGCGGAGAGAGGCTATTTTTCGAAAATCCAAAACGAACTGAACGTTGTAACGTAAATATCACTGCACTAAACTCACGCAACGATAAACACTGTAGTCCTAATACAAAGTATAATAGAAACTTTAACTATAATAAACGTAATTCAATCGGAGGAATATACAGAAACCATAACACGTCGAATGATGGTAGAACACTAAGCTCTAACAAAGTTAAATTTAAGAAATCAGCTGTAGGCCTAACAGTAAATTATAACGGTACAGAGAAAGTTTTTGTTCGTAAACACAGCCGGTATAAAAGTAGACCGAGCGAAAACAAAGGGAGATTGGTGACATACTGTCTGGAAGGTAGGGCAGGACAAGGTCTAAGCAATACAAATTCACATAAGTACTAAGGGAACCAAAATTAACATTGAGATGAAAATAGAATAATTTTAAGTGGCCTAAATAATGTAAATAGTAGATATAAGTTGTAAATAAACCAAACGCAGAGTAGCCTAAACAGATGTTCCGAGTTAATGACCTCCAATGTAAATAAACAAGCCCAGCAGAGAAAGGGAAGCGATAATTCTACATAGACTGTCAGAGTTCATAACGATACAAGGAGGCCTAATGTAATGTAGAGAGGAGGGGATAACCTGAAGTCAGATGTGATACGAATTAGTACAGGGCATACAAAACATAAAGCGCTTGGAGGGGGAGTGTTTATAACATATAAACACTAGCCTTAGAAAGGAAAGGTGAACGCAAACGGTTAAAATATCTCAATGGTAAAACAAGTAAATGTAAATTCATTAATTAGAAAAAAAACGCAGGAAAAGGGTTAAACTCAAGTATAGAAATAGTAAGTTAGGTTATATCTCAAATCCAGTACAATAGTAATTGTAAGTAAATTCAATTTTTATCAGGCAATATTTAGAGTTCCCTGTGAATAGACATAGTGTTGAAATAAACTAAGTAGACTTGTATGTGAATTTCAGTGGACAGAAAACTCCCAAATGGAGTTAAGACAATACAACGAGATATATTGAAATGTAAAATATTGTATGTTTTTTAGCAGATCTTAAGCTTGCAGTTGAAGCTCGATTAAAATCGTATTGAATAATATTAAATAATATAAATGTATGTAAATGTAGAGGTTTCAGCTTGATTACTCCAAAGTGGAGAGAAATGAATTTGTACTTGTTAGAAAATATTAAATTAAATTAGGTCTTGTATTTAAAAAGGCGAAGGCAAATAGACAAGTATAGAAGGAAGCGGGGGTGGAGAGTAAATTGAACCAAAAGGGATTTGTTGATATTTTTCACAGTATAGGGAGGGGGTTTTTAGATATCTTGGATTTCTGCGTAAACTTAGAAATCAGATATTTTCAGAGGGGTAGCTACAACGGATATTAGCCGTTGTAAGGCGGGAAAAATCGGTTTTTATATTAAATTATAAAATTCGATGTTTTCAAGGCCGGACTTCGGTGAGTGTCAATTGTAGGTCGAAAATACAAGTTAAATCAGAGCAAGGCTTATCTCCCAAGATGAACCTTGATCTAGGACACGTCAAGAAAGGAAATCTGACTTAGCCTGAAAGTAGCTGAGTTTTGGGGGAATAAAGGAATCCAGGAATTTTATGCATTTGTGATTTTCATGGTTTAATACGAAGCGCTAAACGCGTGAGTTACGGCCGTGTGAATTTCAAATCATAAAAGGTAACACTACCAAAGTAAACAGGGGTTAAAGTTAAGGGAAAAGTTCAATTTAACTCGAAACTGAAAAAGTCAGACATTTTTGGAATCTACATAAGTAGACAAAAACAAAAGGTTAAATAAGAAAAAGTCAAATTATTGAAAATAAAAAAGTTAGCTTAAG